>NW_025565465.1:0-22957 GCF_020424385.1 Procambarus clarkii | reverse complement strand
TCTCTCTCTCTCTCTCTCTCTCTCTCTCTCTATTCTCTCTATCTCTCTCTCTCTCTCTCTCTTTAACACCATTCCTTCCCCCGTCCCATCCCAAAATCTTTATCCTGACTCCTTCTCAGTGCTATATTCTCGTAATGGCTTGGCGCTTTCCTCTGATAATTCCCTCTCCTCTCTCCTGAGGGAAGTACAGGGAGGGAGGTATTAGGGGGCACCAGTAGGGGGCATTCACACACCTGGGGATATATAATGGGGTTAGTGGCGAGGCCCTGGAAGATCAGGGCCCCAGATTTGGACATTAAAATAACAGCGTTCTGGAGCGAGCGATATGGTAGGAAATGCAGAATAGGGTTATTGAAGAGGTGCCATAGGCACAAACAGATGGCACTGCCTGACCCTCAGAGCTCCTCCCGCAAACACAAAATTAGACACGTTCCTGCAAGAAGTGCCGGACCAACTAGGCTGCATTCACAATCGACTTGAGAATGGTCCAGGACGGACCGAAACGTCGTCGTCGTCCCTTCACCTTCTAGTGTGTGGTCTGGTCAACTTACTTTAGCCATGTTATTGTGACTCATCGCCTGCAACTAGGCGATGAGTCTAGTTGCCCCCCCCCCCCACAAGCTGACGGGTTCCCCCCATCCCAGCTGTAGGGGGGGCCCCCCACGCTGGCGGGGCCCCCCCCAAGCTGGCGGGGCCCCCCCAAACTGGCGGGAACCCCCCCAAGCTGGCGGGGGGCCCCCCCAAGCTGGCGGGGGGCTCCCCAAACTGGCGGGAACCCCCCCAAACTGGCGGGGGGGCCCCCCAAGCTGGCGGGGCCCCCCCAAACTGGCGGGAATCCCCCAAACTGGCGGGGGGGGGGGCCCCCAAACTGGCGGGAACCCCCCCAAACTGGCGGGGGGCCCCCCCAAACTGGCGGCGGGGGCCCCCGGGTCACACCCCCCACCGCGCGTGCCGCGGCCTCTGGCGCCTGTAGAGCCGTGAGGCGTGAGGTTTAATTGTTTGCTGTAATTGGAGGGTAATTATTAGTTAATGATTTAGGCGAAGAGTGATTAGAAGCAGAAACCAATTACAGCTTGCCGCGGGGCGTCGCCCCCCCCCTTCTCCTCCTCCTCCCATCTTCTGTATTCTCTTTACCTCTCATTTGTTTTTTTCCTCTCTGCCTACTCTCCTACCTTTTCCCTCCTCTACTTTCGCTTCTCTTCCACACCTCTAATCATTCCCCATTTTTGGTCTTATCCTTCTACTATATCTCACTCAACCTCTTGGGGGGGGGGGGGGTAGAGCGACGGTCTCGCTTCATGCAGGTCGGCGTTCAATCCCCCGACCGTCCATCGAGTTGTTGGGGCACCATTCCTTTCCGACCGTCCCATCCCACATCCTTTATCCTGACCCCCTTTCCAAGGGCTATATAGTCATAGCGGCTTGGCGCTTTGCCCTGATAATAATTCCCCTCCCTCCCTCCCCCCACTCTCACTCCCTCACAGCCCTCCCCCTCCCCCCCCCCCCCACCACTCTCCCTCCTTTAACAAGCTCGTTAACACCCACTAATTTTTCTGTTAAAAAACAAATTGTTATCTTCTAAATATCCCGTTATTAGCTAGCTTCTTAACGAGTTAACAGTTCGTTAGTTAACGAGGGTCGTTAGCATTTGGAACTGTCATATAACTAGCGGAGATTGTTACCTCTTAACCACCTCGTTACATAGCAATGGGCTCGTGAACCATTTTTGGCCACAATTGTAGGAAACAGCTTTTAGCGAGGTCGTTAGCGTTGCGAGGTCGTTAGTGTTGGGAGGTCGTTCGAGCGGGAAGCTGAGGTGACGGAAGTAATGACTCCTGTGGTTTAGTCTTCATTAAAACAATTTTTTTGAGAGGGATAAGATGGCGTCCATTTTCAATCATTTAGAAAGGAGAGCCAAATTGAGTAGTTAAGAGGTCTATCTTGACCTCTAACCACCAAAATTGACCAATCCCAACCCACAAAACAGGTTGGGATCTCCTACTTTGTTTCGGTTTCATCGCCAAATATTTGATTGAGTGATTGAAGGTCACAGTGATTGAGTGCTTTGTCTGAATTATACGTTGTATTATCTGATATTGTGGCTCGTGCAGTGCCTGGTATTGTGCGTATTGTGTGGGGTTTGGTTCACTGGGACGCTGCTCACATAGGGTAGTTGATGTGTGGCCTGTGGACCCCTTTCCTAGCGAAAGGATAGGAGATAGACTAAGTGTTCAGTACTCTATGTTTGGGCTATGTAGTTATTTCAGACCACAGGGCTACTGACGCTGTGTGATTATATATATATATATATATATATATATATATATATATATATATATATATATATATATATATATATATATATATATATATATATATATATATAATCATAATTAACCTGTCTGAGTCATCTATGAGTTGCCTCATTCATCTCCAGCTGTCGTTATGAGAGGCTTTGGATGCCTCATTATATGAGGGTCACAGAGGTGTCTCATTTCTCCTGCACCTCATGCCCTCAGTCCAAGTTCTCCAAGTCAAATTATTTCCAGGTTTGTATTTGACCCAAAGTTCCAGTGGCGCCCAAATCCCATCAGTTTTGTTTTTTTAATTCAAAGTTCTAATGGGCGAAGTTCAATCATCTTTTAGGTGCTGTAACTCAAAGCTCTACCATTTTAAACTTTTACCACTCTGATTTCTTTCTTTTTAAACCATTCTTTGTCAGCTGGCGGATATAGAAAGCATTCTGTGTCAGTTTGGGGATATAGAATGCATTCTGTGTCACCTGGAGGATTCAGAAAACATTATCTTCGTTAGACTGGTGTTGATGATACAACCATCTGTTGACCTTTGACCTGGATCACGGAGCAGAAAGGTCACGCAAGGTCACAAGATCCTTGTGTCCTTTGAATCACAAATCCTCGTTAAGAGGCTATTATTACGAGTCTTTTCAAATCAGGTGATTATCCGAGTACTTGCGAGGGGACAGAGAGACGCTAGACTGAGGCTTAACTGGATCTCAATATGATCTAAAGAGGTTACACTATATACAGTAGAAGCTTGTTTAGTGACAGACGGGGCTGTTGGACTCGAAGTCCGCCACAATTGAGATCCGCAGTCGGACGAAACAAGTGGTCTCGCGAGGACATAAGGAACCCTGATAATTACAGAGAAAGAGAAAAGTATCAAGAGCGAGAAACCAGTCGCCGAAAGAGAGAGAGAGAGAGAGAGAGAGAGAGAGAGACACACACACACACACACACACAAACACACACACACACACACACACACACACACACACACACACACACACACACACACACACACACACACACACACACACACACACACACACACCCCAACGTCTCACGAGAACACTTGGGGTCGGGAAATTAAAGAAACCATGCATGCGAAATAGGTTTTTTTCTTACAGTTGGTGTATGTGTGTGTGTGTGTGTGTTTGTGTTTGTGTTTGTGTGTGTGTGTGTGTGTGTGTGTGTGTGTGTGTGTGTGTGTGTGTGTGTGTGTGTGTGTGTGTGTGTGTGTGTGTGTGTGTGTGTGTGTGTGTACTCATTTGTGTCTAGAGGATCGAAGCTTTAGTACTTGGGCGCCGCCTTTCTTGCCGCTGGTTGTCTAATGTCTACCCCTGTTTGATGGGCATATCTACTTGTGAAATGATAACGTTGGCTTCTGTAACCTGCCCATTTAACTCATTCCATTTTCCTACTATTATGCTTCAAGGAAAACTTTCTCACATCTGTATGACTCCTCTGATGCTCAAACTTCCGGCCATGAGGCCTTGTTCTATTGGGATTCATTTTGAACATCTTTTTTTCCCCTCTCTTAATCCCTCTTAGTATTTTGTCTCCATCATGTCTCCTCTCTCTCTCTCTCTCCTTTTCTCTAGCGAGGCCAGGTCTAGTTCATTCGGTCTTCATAACCCTTCACTCTCATTTCTGGGACGCGCTCTGAACCTTTTCTTGTTTTCTTGTGTTTCTGCACAAGACAATGGGGCTGCATACTCTCAAGATTGGTCTCCTGTAGGTGGTGTACATCGATTTAAATCCCTCCTTATTTAGATTCCTGAATGACGTTCTGACTTTTGACGTTGCTGATGCTGCTGATGTCATCTTGTGACACTAGAGGTTTAGGGTTATGTACATCCAGATGTTGACCAGACCACACACTAGAAATTGAAGGGACAACGACGTTTCGGTCCGTCCTGGACCATTCTCAAGTCGATTGAGTTTCGGTCCAGGACGGACCGAAACGTCGTCGTCCCTTCAATTTCTAGTGTGTGGTCTGGTCAACATACTTCAGCCACGTTATTGTGACTCATCGCCTGCATCCAGATCTTTTTCTTTAGTCGTTATAGGAAGTAGTTTACCCTTTCCGTCTCCCTGTACCTCTTCTCATTTCTATCACATTACACTTGCTAGCGTTCAACTCTCTTAGCCATTTGTCGTTTTTCTGGGTCGACTTAACGGGTCCCACCTGTCCTGGAGAATGATTGATGCTTACCTTTACCTGTTTCACGCGTCATGCCGTGAATTTAATTAAATTGAAAATGAAAGAAAAATACTTAGTGTCTGAGTGACAAAGCTTTGTCACTTAATTGATCGGCGTCAGTAAGGGCGGAGCAGCTGTTCCTTGGTGACTGTAAACACAAGCACACGCGCGCGCGCACACACGCACGCACCTACGCATTAACAAATACACAGACGAATTGACTCTCACTCTGTCATTGACTCTGTCACTCTCGTCACTTTCTCTCTCACTCTCGTCACTTTCTCTGTCACTCTCGTCACTTTCTCTGTCACTCTCGTCACTTTCTCTCTCACTCTCGTCACTTTCTCTACTACAAAAGAAAGTGCATGTGTACATCCCCCGCAATGCTATATATGTACTCTACACAGAGCATTACACATGTACACTACACACACACACAGCATTACACAGGTACACTACACACACAGCATTACACAGGTGCACTACTCACACACAGCATTACACAGGTACACTACACACACACAGCATTACACAGGTACACTACACACACACACAGCATTACACAGGTACACTACACACACACACAGCATTACACAGGTACACTACACACACACAGCATTACACAGGTGCACTACTCACACACAGCATTACACAGGTACACTACACACACACAGCATTACACAGGTGCACTAACAGTCCCCAGCACTAACATCGCAACACCTTAAAAAACCTCTCAAGATAGGCACCAAGAGAGTAAGTCCCCCATTTAGACTACTCAGCTCACCTTTGGAATTTATGTTCATGAACAGAATGAACAATGAACAATATATATCCATTCTCAACTATAGCATGCACACAAACTCAAGACGTTGCACTCAAGATTGCACTCAAGCTCAAAATAACTTGAATTGGTATCGAGATAGATAACCAAGATAACCTTCCCAAAACCTCTACACCCCCTACCCCCCCCCTATATGTATACCAGATACACAGACCGACTCGTTGAACAACAACACCCCCCTCCCCCTACTACACCCCGCCAGGGGGGGGGAATACAACGAGGCCGGTCGTATACATCCTCACAATACGTTTATTTTGCTGTAGTTCCCGCAGTCAGCAAATTGAGTGAAGCCGCTGCTGGAATACACAAACATCACTGCCAGAAAATACTTGGGAGGGCTCCGTGCCTGGTTATTGAATACACGGGTGCCACGGTCTGTGGGTGTCCAGTGCCACGGTCTGTGGGTGTCCAGTGCCAGGGGTGTGGGGGTGTCTAGTGCTACGGTCTGGGGGTGTCTAGTGCCACGGTCTGTGGGTGTCTAGTGTCACGGTCTGTGGGTGTCTAGTGCCACGGTCTGTGGGTGTCCAGTGCCACGGTCTGTGGGTGTCCAGTGCCACGGTCTGTGGGTGTCTAGTGTCACGGTCTGTGGGTGTCTAGTGCCACGGTCTGTGGGTGTCTAGTGCCACGGTCTGTGGGTGTCCAGTGCCACGGTCTGTGGGTGTCTAGTGCCACGGTCTGTGGGTGTCCAGTGCCACGGTCTGGGGGTGTCTAGTGCCAGGGGTGTGGGGGTGTCTAGTGCCAGGGGTGTGGGGGTGTCCAGTGCCACGGTCTGGGGGTGTCTAGTGCCACGGGTCTGGGGGTGTCCAGTGCGACAGTCTGGGGGTGTCCAGTGCTACGGTCTGTGGGTGTCTAGTGCCACGGTCTGTGGGTGTCTAGTGCCACGGTCTGTGGGTGTCCAGTGCCACGGTCTGGGGGTGTCCAGTGCCACGGTCTGTGGGTGTCCAGTGCCACGGTCTGTGGGTGTCTAGTGCCACGGTCTGTGGGTGTCCAGTGCCACGGTCTGTGGGTGTCTAGTGCCAGGGGTGTGTGGGTGTCCAGTGCCACGGTCTGTGGGTGTCCAGTGCCACGGTCTGGGGGTGTCCAGTGCCACGGTCTGTGGGTGTCCAGTGCCACGGTCTGTGGGTGTCCAGTGCTACGGGTCTGTGGGTGTCCAGTGCCACGGTCTGTGGGTGTCCAGTGCTACGGGTCTGGTGGTGTCTAGTGCCACGGTCTGTGGGGTGTCTAGTGCCACGGTCTGGGGGTGTCTAGTGCCAGGGGTGTGGGGGTGTCCAGTGCCACGGTTGGGGGTGTCTCGTGCCAGGGGTGTGGGGGTGTCCAGTGCTACGGTCTGGGGGTGTCCAGTGCCACGGGTCTGTGGGTGTCTAGTGCCACGGTCTGGAGGTGTCCAGTGCCACGGGTCTGTGGGTGTCTAGTGCCACGGTCTGTGGGTGTCTAGTGCCACGGGCTGGGGTGTCCAGTGCCACGGTCTGGGGGGTGTCCAGTGCCACGGTCTGGGGGGTGTCCAGTGCCACGGTCTGGGGGTGTCTAGTGCCACGGTCTGTGGGTGTCTAGTGCCACGGTCTGGAAGTGTCCAGTGCCACGGGTCTGGGGGTGTCCAGTGCCACGGTCTGGGGTGTCCAGTGCCACGGTCTGGGGGGTGTCCAGTGCCACGGTCTGGGGGTGTCCAGTGCCACGGTCTGGGGGGTGTCCAGTGCCACGGTCTGGGGGTGTCTAGTGCCACGATCTGTGGGTGTCTAGTGCCACGGTCTGTGGGTGTCTAGTGCCACGGTCTGTGGGTGTCCAGTGCCACGGTCTGGGGGTGTCTAGTGCCACGGTCTGTGGGTGTCTAGTGCCACGGTCTGTGGGTGTCCAGTGCCACGGTCTGGGGGTGTCTAGTGCCACGGTCTGGGGTGTCCAGTGCCACGGTCTGGGGGTGTCTAGTGCCACGGTCTGTGGGTGTCTAGTGCCACGGTCTGTGGGTGTCTAGTGCCACGGTCTGTGGGTGTCCAGTGCCACGGGTCTGGGGGTGGCCAGTGCCACGGTCTGTGGGTGTCTAGTGCCACGGTCTGTGGGTGTCTAGTGCCACGGTCTGGGGTGGCCAGTGCCAGAGGACTGGTTGTTCAGTGCCAGTGCCTTGTTCTGGTTCGCTATATTGTCGTAATGGCTTGGCGGTTTCCCCTAATATTTTCCTTCCGACTCTCTCACACACACAAGCACACACACACACACACACACACACACACACACTCACACACACACACACACACACACACACACACACACACACACACACTCTCTCTCTCTCTCTCTCTCTCTCTCTCTCTCTCTCTCTCTCTCTCTCTCTCTCAAACTAAGACTAGGGTTCATTAGGAATATCATTGATGGCCTTAATGAGACTGTAAGCTTAGACCTGTTATCTCTGCCCCCCATTCCCCGCCCCCCCACACCCCCTTCCCACACCCCTCTTTCCCTCACCCTCTTCCCTCACCCCTTCCCTACCCCTCTCACTTCAAGGGCACGTTTTCACCACTGAAAGTTACGTCTTAACTTACGTCTTGATAAATTTCACTCTTAGGAGGGGGGCGCCGACCCCCCCTGTGAGCGGTCTTTTCTTAGTTCATACTGAAGAGTATTGTGGGAGTTGTATTTATGGTGTTATGTTGTAGCGGCGGTTGTTGTATTCTGGTAAAGTGTTGTAGTGGTGGTTGTTGTATTCTGGTAAATTGTTGTAGCGGTGCATGTTGTATTCTGGTAAATTGTTGTAGTGGTGGTTGTTGTATTCTGGTAAAGTGTTGTAGTGGTGGTTGTTGTATTCTGGTAAATTGTTGTAGCGGTGGTTGTTGTATTCTGGTAAAGTGTTGTAGTGGTGGTTGTTGTATTCTGGTAAAGTGTTGTAGCGGTGCATGTTGTATTCTGGTAAAGTGTTGTAGCGGTGCATGTTGTATTCTGGTAAAGTGTTGTAGCGGTGCATGTTGTATTCTGGTAAATTGTTGTAGCGGTGCATGTTGTATTCTGGTAAAGTGTTGTAGCGGTGCATGTTGTATTCTGGTAAAGTGTTGTAGTGGTGGTTGTTGTATTCTGGTAAAGTGTTGTAGTGGTTGTATTCTGTTGTTGTATGCATGTTGTATTCTGGTAAAGTGTTGTAGTGGTGGTTGTTGTATTCTGGTAAAGTGTTGTAGTGGTGGTTGTTGTATTCTGGTAAAGTGTTGTAGTGGTGGTTGTTGTATTCTGGTAAAGTGTTGTAGTGGTGGTTGTTGTATTCTGGTAAATTGTTGTAGCGGCGGGTGTTGTATTCTGGCAAATTGTTGTAGCGGCGGGTGTTGTATTCTGGCAAATTGTTGTAGTGGTGGTTGTGGTGCTGGTTGTAATTGAGGTGGGGGGGGGGAGGCAATGTTGATAGTTCAACAACCAACAACGAGAAACAATCAAACAACACCTGAACAACACTACACAGCTATTGTATTGCAGCAGGTGGTTGTATTCTATGGTTTAACGCACCATAAAACACGCACCTTTTGTTTCAACCATCAAATATATGTAGATTAAGCTGATTTATTTTTTTCAGCCCATACGTATATAAATTAAGGTGATTTTTTTCATACCTTTCAATTACATTTCCGCGGGCTGTACAATACATGAATTGTTGATAATTTGTCATAAAAACAATCCCCCCCCCCCCTTGTCACCGCGAAATGTAATAACTGAATGATTAATGTACAAATGAATTAATAAATAAATTGTATGACTTTGTATGGTCTACATGGCCAGTGGTGATGGGAAGGTGGAGAAGGGGAATAGTAAGAGGGAGAAGGGGAGGGTTAAGAGAGAGAGAAGGGGAGGATTAAGAGAGAGAGAGAGGAGGATTAAGAGAGAGAAGGGGAGGATTAAGAGAGAGAAGAGGATTAATAAGAGAGAAGAGGAGGATTAAGAGAGAAAATGGGAGGATTAAGAAAGAGAAAGGGAGGATTAAGAGAGAGAATGGAAGGATTAAGAAAGAGAAAGGGAGGATTAAGAGACGGAGATAGAGAGAGATGGCGAGGAAAAAGAGAAAAGAAGAAGAATAAGAATAAGAGGAAGAAATGGAGGAATTATAGACAGATGGAGAAGGAAAGAAACATGGGAATGAAGGGAAGGTGAAGGAGTACGAGAGAGATGAAATGAAATAAGAGAATGGAAGGGGAAGAAATAAGAGAGATGGTAGAGAAGGAATAAGAGAGATGGTAGGGGAGGAATACCTTATTGATACCTGGTTGATGGGGTTCTGGGAGTTCTTCTACTCCCCAAGCCCGGCCCGAGGCCAGGCTCGACTTGTGAGAGTTTGGTCCACCAGGCTGTTGCTTGGAGCGGCCCACAGGCCCACATACCCACCACAGCCCGATTGGTTCGGCACTCCTTGGAGAAAATTATCTAATTTTTCTCTTGAAGATGTCCACGGTTGTTCCGGCAATATTTCTGATGCTCGCTGGTAGGACGTTGAACAACCGCGGACCTCTGATGTTTATACAGTGTTCTCTGATTGTGCCTATGGCACCTCTGCTCTTCACTGGTTCTATTCTGCATTTTCTTCCATATCGTTCACTCCAGTACGTTGTTATTTTACTGTGTAGATTTGGTACCTGGCCCTCCAGTATTTTCCATGTGTATATTATTTGGAATCTCTCTCGTCTCCTTTCTAGTGAGTACATTTGGAAAGCTTTGAGACGATCCCAATAATTTAGGTGCTTTATCGCGTCTGTGTATGCCGTATATGCTCTCTGTACTCCCTGTATTTCAGCAATCTCTCCTGCTCTGAAAGGGCAAATGAGTACAAAGCAATACTCAAGACGGGACAACACAAGTGATTTGAAGAGTACAACCATTGTGATGGGATCCCTGGATTTGAAAGTTCTCGTAATCCATCCGATCATTTTCCAGGCTGCCGCAATATTTGCTTGGTTATGCTCCCTAAACGTTAGGTCGTCGGTCATCATTATTCCCAAATCCTTTACATGCTGTTTTCTTACTATGGGCAGATTCGATTGTGTTTTGTACCCTGTATTAGGTTTAAGGTACCTGGACTTTATCACTGTTAAACGTCATGTTACTGTCTGCTGCCCAGGCGAAAACTTTATTAATATCTGCTTGTAGTTTTTCAATGTCTTCAGCAAAGGTCATTTTCATGCTGATTTTTTGCAGCATCTGCAAAAGATAACCTGAAGTTATGACTGGTATTTATGTCTATATCTGGGTATAGGGCCTTACCTGGGCCTCGTAGCCTGGTGGATAGCGCGCAGGACTCGTAATTCTGTGGCGCGGGTTCGATTCCCGCACGAGGCAGAAACAAATGGGCACAGTTTCTTTCACCCTGAATGCCCCTGTTACCTAGCAGTAAATAGGTACCTGGGAGTTAGTCAGCTGTCACGGGCTGCTTCCTGGGGGTGGAGGCCTGGTCGAGGACCGGGCCGCGGGGACACTAAAGCCCCGAAATCATCTCAAGATAACCTCAAGATATATCTGATATATGAGAATTAGGAACAGCAGTGGATCGAGGACTGTGCCCTGAGGTACAGAGCTTTTAACTGCGTTTGGTCTCGATTTTTGGCCAGTAATACCTTCTGGTCGCATTTTGTATGCAAGAACAGGGCCTCTTGAATACTCTTAAGTACTCTTCACTAATCTTCAGTACTCTTCAATACTTCTGCGCCGAAAAAAAAAAAAAAAAATATATCTTTTGTCCTTTAAACTTAAAAGAAAAGTCTTATTTTCCGGTCCTTAACAATAGTGAACATTTCGGTAAATTACAGAGTTATAGATGGCTTAAGCTGCTCTCTGGGAACTTTCGGTTTCAAATTGGAATCAGTAGAGAAGATTGTTCAAACAGACCTGAACTCCAGAAGGGGTCTTTGTCAGCAGTTATCAAAGGCTTTATGTATTTTTGTGTGTTTTCTCTCGTAAGAACTTTGGTAAATATTGTGTTTGTTCATAAGGGGGTTGATGTGGGTCGATGGTGGGGGGGGGGGGGACACCACTTTCCTTTCTCCCCCCCCCCCTTTCTACATACCTGCCCCTTCTCCCATACACCTGTCTTACCTGCCCCTTCTCCCACACACACCTGTCTTACCTGCCCCTTCTCCCACACACACCTGCCCCTTCTCCCACACACACCTGTCCCTTCTCCCATACACCTGTCTTACCTGCTCCTCCCTTACACACACCTGCCCCCACCTGTACTGTCCTTCATAATGCCTCCACCAACACCATGCCCAATCCTCCTAATGCCTCTCCTCACCCCTAGCTAACAATCTCCATGGCTAACAATCATCCTGGCTAACAATCACCCTGGCTAACAATCATCCTGGCTAACAATCATCCTGGCTAACAATCTCCATGGCTAACAATCTCCATGGCTAACAATCTCCATGGCTAACAATCATCCTGGCTAACAATCTCCATGGCTAACAATCTCCATGGCTAACAATCATCCTGGCTAACAATCTCCATGGCTAACAATCTCCATGGCTAACAATCTCCATGGCTAACAATCATCCTGGCTAACAATCTCCATGGCTAACAATCATCCTGACTAACAATCATCCTGGCTAACAATCATCCTGGCTAACAATCACCATGCTCAATCATCTTGTTATTTGACCATCATGGTGGCAGGTGAGCGGCAGTTTATCGCACTCTTGATCCAATTAGCTATTTTATTAAAACCAATTAAATTAATTTATTAAAAAAAATTAATTACACAAGAAACAATTAAAAAGACAAGACTTCCATATCATCTTAACCCTTAAGCCTCCATGGTCGGTACCTGTCATGGGCTGATGATTTTTTCCTGGCGCATGTCATGACATTATGATTGGCATGTCTGTCATGTCATGATTGTTAACGACCGCTCTTGTCGAAGCTATATGGCGTAATTATTTTTTTTAGTTTTTTTTTTGGGGGGGGGTTTGAGACGGGTGCCAGAATGGCCCTATGATATGCTTACCTGTTGATTGCCTGTTGAGGATTTCGAGAGTTGAGAGCAACGGCAGCGGTCTGTTATTGTTAATGTTTTGTGGTGAAACATGTGACTGACCGCCATATTCCGCGGGCGGGCGCCATCTTGTAGGATGCCGGGCTCTCTCTGCTGATTAGACCAGCCTTGAGAAGGCAGTTTGCTGTGTCTCCTTCATTTTTTGAGAGGAAGGGTCACTCGCCACCAGCTCTGCCGACCGCCCATCTCACTTGCTGAAACGGGCGGGTGAGAAATGAGTCGAGGTTCGAGGAGTGGGGCGAGGCGGCGGTTAGGATGGGGGAACATGGCGGGTTTTGGCGCGTTTTTCAAATGACGCGGAGCTTTGGCGTCTGTCTTTACTGCTTCTCCGGCGGGAAGAGCTGTCTGGAACGCCATTGGTGGACGTTTTCGGCGGGAGAAACTGTCTGGTGTCTCTCTGGACCTCCTTTTTTGGCGGGAAATGTAGCCTGATCGACTGTTGTAGACTTTTTAGCAAGAGAATGCAAGAGAAGCTGTAGAGAACTTGTAGAGCGAGGCACTGGGTGTGTTGGGAGAGGCACTGGATGTGTAGGGCGAGGCACTGGATGTGTAGGGCGAGGCACGTAATTTTCGCGTCATCGGTAAACATTGAGAGATTACATCCTATACTAAAAGCACCTGTCTACACTTATTATACATCAATAATCATTACACCAGCCTGAGATATACCGACCCAGGGATACCAATAATGATCTCCAGCGAGCAATCGAAACATTGCCTAGTTTATCACCTCATTTAATGAGTATTGACCCCTCATGTTTCTGTTTTTCCATCCCCGACAGCTAACACTCTGCCGAATGGGTTCCCGTACTTCCGGACGGAGCCGAAGACGAAGGCGGTGGAGATCGACCACACCGCCCTCTTGGTGTGCGACGCCAGAGGGAACCCCGACCCCAACATCACCTGGTTCAAGGACAACAGACCGGTCGACCTCACAAACCCTCGCTATACCGTCCTCAGATCTGGTGAGTGTTAAGTCTTCCTCTTCTGTATGTGTTAGTCTCCCCTTCTGAAGCCTGGCCTCAGGCCGGGCTCGGGGAGGTAGAAGAACTCCAGAAACCCTCCACAGGTATGCTCCAAGGGGCCAGATTCACGAAGCAGTTACGCAAGTACTTACGAACGTGTATATCTTTCCTCAATCCTTTACGGGCTTTGATTACGTTTATTAAACAGTTTACAAGCATGAAAAATGTCCAATCAACTGTTGTTATTGTTATAAACAGCCTCCTGGTGCTTCGGAGCTCATTAACTGTTTAATAATTGTAAACAAAGCCGCCAAAGATTGAATAAAAATGTACAGGTTCGTAAGTGCTTGCGTAACTGCTTCGTGAATCTGACCCCAGGTATGTATTCCTTGTAATTAGATCTTCGATAGCAGCAGCGACGGTCTTGTTTCTCGTCGTAATTCGATCCCAAGATGCTCCAAGTAGTTGGGCACTGTTCCAATTCATCGTCAGTGGATCACCTTGTTGTCTTACAAGACCTGTTTCTCAGTGTGGGACCTCAACCACCCTTATCTACGTATCTTAATATTATTGTGTATGTTTGTGTGTTTCTCTCTAGGATGATTGTGGCTTGTGAGACCATTTGTTTGTTCACTATTGGAGTTTATCAAGGGCCTACCGTAGCATCCTGCAGTCTTCCTCTGTTTTTACATTCCTCGTCAGCTTAGCATAGTCTATAAATATTGACATGTGTGGGTAGAAGATAGTTGTAGGGGACTAATATGGGGCTGTCAGCATGAGGGGTTGGCACCATCAATGGGGTGTCATCAGCAAATGTGCCCCTCCCCCCTCCCCGCACAGGAGATGGCACCAGTAAGGAGGTGGTCGCAGCAAGAGAGGTGGTCGCAGCAAGAGAGGTGGCCGCAGCAAGAGAGGTGGTCGCAGCAAGAGAGGTGGTCGCAGCAAGAGAGGTGGTCGCAGCAAGAGAGGTGGTCGCAAGCAGCAGAGAGGTGGTCGCAGCAAGAGAGGTGGCCGCAGCAAGAGAGGTGGCCGCAGCAAGAGAGGTGGTCGCAGCAAGAGAGGTGGCCGCAGCAAGAGAGGTGGTCGCAGCAAGAGAGGTGGTCGCAGCAAGAGAGGTGGTCGCAGCAAGAGAGGTGGCCGCAGCAAGAGAGGTGGCCGCAGCAAGAGAGGTGGCCGCAGCAAGAGAGGTGGTCGCAGCAAGAGAGGTGGCCGCAGCAAGAGGGGTGGCACTAGCAAGAGAGGTGCCGCAGCAAGAGAGGTGGTCGCAGCAAGAGAGGTGGCCGCAGCAAGAGGGGTGGCACTAGCAACAGAGACATAACAACACAGATCTCTTTCCCGTACAAATAGCAGCTTCTTGCAAACAATCAGGAGGCTTTTACCAAACAGAGAAAAGTTTCTCCGGACAAACAAGGCGTCTTAGCTGAAAGCGAAGCAGAGTGGAGACTTTAGGACAGACAAACACAAAGCAGCCAAACACAAACCTGCCAAACAAAACATCCGTGTTTGGTGTTTGGGAGTAAATAACCGGGAATTTCCACTTTGCTGGTGTCATTGGAGCGAGATTGTGGCTGTATGTTTGTGTGTGGTTTGTCGGAGCTGTCGGTTGGTTGTCTGTCCGTGTGTCTGTGTCTTGATGTCTGTATGTCTGTGTCTTGGTGTCTGTCAGTCACTGGCAGTAACAAAAGCATCTTTGTGAGTCGTGTTCACAGTCGGTCTCACTTTTTTAACTAACACATACCACACGATATTATTTTATCTTTGGTCAGCGTGCGTATGCCTTTTGTGTTAGTGATAGTAACAGCAGCAGTAGCAGCGCCGGGAACAGCAGCAGCGCCAGGAACAGGAACAGTAGCAGCGCCCTGAACAGTTACATAATCCTTCCCTTCCAGCTATCACTAAAACCCGCTCCCCGCAGCCAATCTCTGAGGTGTCTTTCAGGAGCTTTTGGAAAATGAATCAAATTGAACGAAAATCAAATACAGGTTCTGATATAATTACATTCAAGCAAACTCGAGCTGTTTATCCACTGCCGCAGTGTCAGTCCTTCATCAGTGTCCTGACCCCCACACAGTGTGAGTACCGAGGCGGGACAGCCAATGGGCGCTTCGAACTCAGCGTGACGTACTCGAAGTCAGTCTTTGTCTTCGGACTAACGACTGGCCTCAACGCCTCGAGGCCATAGAGGATGCGCTCCTCCGGGCGCAGTTGTTTGTTAAAGCCGCTGCTGCCAGCTCTTAAGAGCTTAAGAGAGCTGGCGCGACTGGCTCTAGTCTTAAGTCTTACAGCGTGTGGCTCCCACCAGGAGGACGAGGACGGTGTTCTTTAAGACTTACGTTGTAGATGATGAATACGAGCGAGGCTCACAGGTTTGCTGGCACAGTTCAAGAGTTACGTAGTAATTCCTGTGGAACGTCAATGCACTTTGCACTGGAGGGACTTCGTGTGTGTTTGACGTCCCAAGATAGTGTGTGACAGGTGGGTGACAGGTGGGTGACAGTGTGTGACAGGTGGGTGACAGTGTGTGTTACATCATGACAAGTCTGGGGCCAGGAGTGAGTTTACCAGGATCCAAATGAGTACCTAGACATCGAGGAATGAGTTGATGAAGAGATATATCGAGATATCTTGTGATTTGTCCCATGGGTTGACTCTCAGTAGTGTGTGTGTGCGTGTGTGTGTGTGTGCGTGTGTGTGTGTGTGTGCGTATGGAGAGCCCAGATGGAGAGCACCCGCCACATTAGTGTGTCTCCTCGAGGTACCGCACGCAAGAGTTTCGTTAAGCCAGTGTTCAGAGCGAGCGAACACTTAACGTTCGCTAATTAACGAGAGACGCAGGTCATCCCAACGACCAACAACGGGACGCACGTGCCAGTTAACGTCAGAAAATACCAGCCTATTGCCCTGTTCATTTAGTGTCGGGGTTGTTAACTCTTAATGTGTTTGATACCTGTTTGATACCTGTTTAATACCTGTTTCCTACCACCCCACGCAACACGTGCAATTGAGCTGTTGCGCCCCACAGGTATCAAACAGGTATCAAATAAAGAAAATGAAGAAACTGAAGGAAAAACAAAAGTGAAAAATAGATTTCTACCAAAAAAGGGAGAAAAGAAGCATAAAAGGCCGACTGAAAAAGGAGTAGGCAGCTCGGTCCGCAGATAGGTCAGGTCCCACACCACAATTCCACTAAAACGCCCCATATGGGTCCTCAGGGACTCAGTGCCAGTGTGTGACCAACCAGCACTCTCCCTTGAGGCACTCCTCCTCCCCCCCCCTCTCTCTCTCTCTCTCTCTCCCTCTCTCTCCCTCTCTCTCTCTCTCTCTCTCTCTCTCTCTCTCTCTCTCTCTCTCTCTCTCTCTCTCTCTCTCTCTCTCTCTCTCTCTCTCTCTCTCTCTCTCTCTCTCTCTCTCCACTCTGTCTTCATCACATTCCCCTTCACTCAAATGTATGTGTGTGTATATATATTTATGAATGTATTTGTATGTATATGTGTGTGTATGTGTATAAACTATATGTGGAAGCTGATCAGAATTACATTTCACCTTTGTAAATGCACATTAATGACACTATGTAAAAGACACATCGAACACTTTATGTAGGGCAGACGTAACTCTGTGTATCTATGTATTTACGTATGTAGGGTTAGCTTTACATTTTAAACGCACTACAATCACCTTCTGTGGTTGATTGTTCAATACATCCCTGAACTATATGTTTAACAAATCTCTCACCCTGTCCACGGAGGACAGAATGAAAATGTACATATATGTTGGTTAGCATTGTAAATGTCTGGCCACGTCTGTGGTAGAAAATAATAGTAATAACAAAAACTTCTTCTTCACTCTGGCTCCAATACGACCCTCTCTCTCTTCACTCTGACTCCAATACGACCCTCTCTCTCTTCACTCTGGCTCCAATACGACCCTCTCTCTCTTCACTCTGGCTCCAATACGACCCTCTCTCTCTTCACTCTGGCTCCAATACGACCCTCTCTCTCTTCACTCTGGCTCCAATACGACCCTCTCTCTCTTCACTCTGACTCCAATACGACCCTCTCTCTCTTCACTCTGGCTCCAATACGACCCTCTCTCTCTTCACTCTGACTCCAATACGACCCTCTCTTTCTTCACTCTGGGTCCAATACGACCCTCTCTCTCTTCACTCTGACTCCAATACGACCCTCTCTCTCTTCACTCTGGCTCCAATACGACCCTCTCTCTCTTCACTCTGACTCCAATACGACCCTCTCTCTCTTCACTCTGACTCCAATACGACCCTCTCTCTCTTCACTCTGACTCCAATACGACCCTCTCTCTCTTCACTCTGACTCCAATACGACCCTCTCTCTCTTCACTCTGACTCCAATACGACCCTCTCTTTCTTCACTCTGGCTCCAATACGACCCTCTCTCTCTTCACTCTGACTCCAATACGACCCTCTCTTCACTCTGGCTCCAATACGACCCTCTCTTCACTCTGGCTCCAATACGACCCTCTCTCTCTTCACTCTGGCTCCAATACGACCCTCTCTTCACTCTGACTCCAATACGACCCTCTCTCTCTTCACTCTGACTCCAATACGACCCTCTCTCTCTTCACTCTGACTCCAATACGACCCTCTCTCTCTTCACTCTGACTCCAATACGACCCTCTCTCTCTTCACTCTGGCTCCAATACGACCCTCTCTCTCTTCACTCTGACTCCAATACGACCCTCTCTCTCTTCACTCTGGCTTCATCACACTCCCATTCACTCTGGATTCAACACGACCCAACCTCCCCTTCTCCTCCAACTCTGACAACTACACAGCCTCTCTCTCGTCAAAGTCTGAATCCATGTGTCGTGGCACTCATCACGTAGTGACACATGAGTGATGGAACTCTTCATGACACCAGTGGTGGGTATGTGGGCCTGCGGGCCGCTCCAAGCAACAGCCTGGTGGACCAAACTCTCACAAGTCAAGCCTGGCCTCGGGCCGGGCTTGGGGAGTAGAAGAACTCCCAGAACCCCATCAACCAGGTATCAACCAGGTACCAGCGGTCGCTGCCTCCTTCAAGGTAGGCGAGGTATCTAAGATAGGACCCCATAAGGAGGTGTCCTATCTAAGGAAGACACCCATAGTGTTACTTCGCTGCTTGTATGAGGGAAAACCCCCAAGATATGAGAGTAGGAAAAGAGGGAGGGTGGTGTCCTCATACTGTACACAGGGAGTGTGTATGCTGTGTATGTACACAGGGTATGTATGCTGTGTATGTATACAGGGTATGTATAATGTGTATGACAAGTGTAAAGCTTGTCTCTCTGGCTGTAAGCTCCCAAGCTGCCTGTAGAACACTTGAACAGTGAACACTTGTTCACTCCAAGAGACAGGTGTGTGATGATTTGTTTAAAGCACTTGCGAATACAGCTTTTAAATCTATATTGCATATTGTGTAATTATAAAGATTTCGTGTTATGCTCTAATTATGACTCTTTTGGAAATAACGTGATGGTTTTGTGTAAATTAAATTATTAATGGATAACCATTTATGAAGGGTTTTGAATTAGAAGGTGAGGTTCCTACCTCACACGAAGGTGAGGTTCCTACCTCACACGAAGGTGAGGTTCCTACCTCACACGAAGGTGAGGTTCCTACCTCACACGAAGGTGAGGTTCCTACCTCACACGAAGGTGAGGTTCCTACCTCACGAAGGTGAGGTTCCTACCTCACACGAAGGTCAGGTTCCTACCTCACACGAAGGTGAGGTTCCTACCTCACACGAAGGTGAGGTTCCTACCTCACACGAAGGTGAGGTTCCTACCTCACACGAAGGTGAGGTTCCTACCTCACACGAAGGTGAGGTTCCTACCTCACACGAAGGTGAGGTTCCTACCTCACACGAAGGTGAGGTTCCTACCTCACACGAAGGTGAGGTTCCTACCTCACACGAAGGTGAGGTTCCTACCTCACACGAAGGTGAGGTTCCTACCTCACACGAAGGTGAGGTTCCTACCTCACACGAAGGTCAGGTTCCTACCTCACACGAAGGTCAGGTTCCTACCTCACACGAAGGTGAGGTTCCTACCTCGCACGAAGGTGAGGTTCCTACCTCGCACGAAGGTGAGGTTCCTACCTCACACGAAGGTGAGGTTCCTACCTCACACGAAGGTGAGGTTCCTACCTCGCACGAAGGTGAGGTTCCTACCTCACACGAAGGTGAGGTTCCTACCTCACACGAAGGTGAGGTTCCTACCTCACACGAAGGTGAGGTTCCTAATCCCCGCACACGAAGGTGAGGTTCCTTCCTCACGAAGGTCAGGTTCCTACCTCACACGAAGGTGAGGTTCCTACCTCGCACGAAGGTGAGGTTCCTACCTCACACGAAGGTGAGGTTCCTACCTCACGAAGGTGAGGTTCCTACCTCACACGAAGGTCAGGTTCCTACCTCACACGAAGGTGAGGTTCCTACCTCGCACGAAGGTGAGGTTCCTACCTCACACAAAGGTAGGCCCTACCTCATACGAAGGTCAGGGGCCAGATTCACGAAGCAGTTACGCAAGCACTTACGAACCTGTACATCTCTTCATAGTCTTTTGCAGCTTTGTTTACAATTATTAAACAGTTAATGAGCTCCGAAGCACCTGGAGGCTGTTTATAACAATAACAACAGTTGATTGGCAAGTTTTCATGCTTGTAAACTGTTTAATAAATGTAACCAAAGCCGTCAAATGATTGAAGAAAGATGAATACATTCGTCAGTGCTTGCGTAACTGCTTCGTTAATCTGGCCCCTGGTCCCTACCTCATTCAGTAAAATAACTTTCCGGAGGAGTTGCGATTGGGCATGCTGGATAAAACCCAAGAGGAGTACCTTACCTACCTTGAGGCTACCTTGAGGTGCTTCCGGGGCTTAGTGTCCCCGGGGCCCGGTCGTCGACCAGGCCTCCTGGTTGCTGGACTGATCAGCCAGGCTGTTAGTCCAGCAACCAGGAGGCCTGGTCGACGACCGGGCCGCGGGGACACTAAGCCCCGGAAGCACCTCAAGGTAGCCTCAAGGTAGGTAAGGTACTCCTCTTGTGGTTGCAATGAGTTCTTAAAGTTCTACTCCCCTAGCCTGGCCTGGGCCCCAAGATTGTCTTGTGATAACTTGATCTAAAAGGCTGTTGTGTGTAGCGCCCCGCAGGCTCACGTTGCAACAGAGCCCTAAGCCACGTTACCAGCCTTTAGCAGTAGTTAAGATCAGTAGCGATACTTAACACTTCAACCTTCTTCCGGCGCATAATCTATACTTTACGAGAGAATGTCTGTCTGTCTGTCTGTCTGTCTGTCCAAGGTTGGAGGTCAGACGCTCGGGGCTAGCCTCACCCACATTTGCAGGGAGAATAGTCTGGGGAACGGGACGGACATAGGCTGGTCAGGGTAGACCTAAGTTAAATGCTTTAAGAAGTATTAGCAATTATAAACACCCCCCGCCCCCCAGACCGTTTTCACGGAGTCAGGTGAAATATGTCGTGTGATTTCCGTGGAGTTGTTAGTGAAATGAATAAGAAGAAAGGAAAACGAAATAAAGAATAGAAAAGAAAAGCATCTAAGAGACTCATACAGTTGTTTCAATCCTTGGGGGGGGAGCAGGAGGGGGGAAAGGGGGAGGATGAGGGGAAGGACTAAGGGGATGAGGACGTACGGGGGCTAAGGGGGGGATGGGGTGAAGTAGGGAAGAGGGGGGAAGGGAAGAGGGAGGAAGGAAATTACCAGGGAAAAGCGCCAAGCCATCACGACTATATAGCACTTGAAAGGGGTCAGGATAAGGATTTGGGATAAGATGGGAGAGAGGGGTAAAAGAGGGATTGAATGGAGGAGTCCGGGGGGGGGGGGGAGATCTGTCCCCGGGCACCGCCGGGGATGCCCCTCCTAATAGACGTATTGCAGAGAGAAAAAAAAATTGCTTCACGAGGGGACTTAAGACAGGTTGCAATAATAGGGCGGAGGGCAGCCGGGCTGTGATGTGGGCATGCGGGCTGCTACCACCAACAGCCTCGTGGTACAGTGTAGACACACTTTAACAACTGACCAACCGAGGGTGGGGGGGGGGGTGAATCTTTGCTTACTAGCCCCTCTGATCCTAACCCTCCCATCTCTCTCCCCTCTCACCCTGACTCTCCCATCTCTCTCCCCTCTCACCCTGACTCTCCCATCTCTCTCCCCTCTCACCCTGACTCTCCCATCTCTCTCCCCTCTCACCCTGACCCTTCCATCTCTCTCCCCTCTCACCCTGACTCTCCCATCTCTCTCCCCTCTCACCCTGACTCTCCCATCTCTCTCCCCTCTCACCCTGACTCTCCCATCTCTCTCCCCTCTCACCCTGACTCTCCCATCTCTCCCCTTTCTGACCCATTCCACTCCCCCATCTTTACTCTGTTCTCTCACCCTTCTTCAATTACCCCTTTTCGTCTGTTTTTCGACGATAATGTATGCATGCACCAAGCACACTGGTGGATGATTGTTTTAGATGGAGCTCACAAGGTGGGAATTGGGCTGTTGAAGGGGGGGGGAGGAGGGGAGGGGGGGGGGAAGGGGGGAAGGGTTGACGTGGGGGGGAGGGGGGACTAAGGAATTAGTTTGCCTCTGTATGTAACGTCTTAGTCTCTCTCTCTCTCTCTCTCTCTCTCTCTCTCTCTCTCTCTCTCTCTCTCTCTCTCTCTCTCTCTCTCTCTCTCTCTCTCTCTCTCTCTCTCTCTCTCTCTCTCTCTCTCTCTCTCCTCTCCCTCCCTCCCTGACTCTTCCCCCTCCCCCCCTGGGGTCGTGTATGTGTCAGTTTCGGCGTGTCAACTGTCATGGTGGGGGGGCGGGGGTGTTGTGACACCATTAGAGCACATAGTGGCGGTGGAGTACGTTTTATGCCTGGTTTCATGCATTGGTTATTGGGTCTGAATATCGGTTTGGTCAGGCCAGGAGCTGGTCTGGGGGCAAGAGGGGAGAGGGGGGGGGATATAGGAAGGGGGGGGGAGGGAGAAAGGGGGGTAAAGAGGGGGGTGGGGGTAAATATTGTGTAAATTTCTTCGCCAAAGACCACTGGTAAGGATATGCGATGGGACGGTGGGGAAGGAATGTCGTCCAACCACTTGGACGGTCGGGGATTGAACGCCGATCTGCATGAAGCGAGGCCGTTTCACTACCGTCTTACCACTGATGGGCCTCCAAGCCGATCAAGAGTCTCTGAGTGTGTGTACTCACCTAGTTGTGCTTGCGGGGGTTGAGCTCTGGCTCTTTGGTCCCGCCTCTCAACCGTCAATCAACTGGTGTACAGATTCCTGAGCCTACTGGGCTCTATCATATCTACATTTGAAACTGTGTATGGAGTCAGCCTCCACCACATCACTGCCTAATGCATTCCATCTGTTAACTACTCTGACACTGAAAAAATTCTTTCTAACGTCCCTGTGGCTCATTTGGGTACTCAGTTTCCACCTGTGTCCCCTTGTTCGTGTCCCACCCGTGCTAAAGAGCTTGTGTTTATCCATTTTGTCCACCCCCCCTCTCTCTCTCTCTCTCTCTCTCTCTCTCTCTCTCTCTCTCTCTCTCTCTCTCTCTCTCTCTCTCTCTCTCTCTCTCTCTCTCTCTCTCTCTCTCTCTCTCTCTCTCTTTTTTTCCTTCCAGCCAGAA
>NW_025565464.1:0-11722 GCF_020424385.1 Procambarus clarkii | reverse complement strand
ATTACGCTTCACTGTTGGAGGTAAATCAAAAATCACTTCTCCAAAATTCATTTTTATTTCTAGTCTGACGCGACACGGGCGCGTTTCGTAAAACTTATTACATTTTCAAAGACTTCACAAATACACAACTGATTAGAACTTACGGCAGGTTCTTACTTACTTAAGGCAGGTTCTAGTCAATAACGGCTTCTCCAATGGTTTCATCGAAGACATCATAAGAAGGAAAGTGAAAAGCCATGCAACCTCTGAAGAGACAACTAACACAACACCTATACCCCCTATTAGACTATTTTACAGGAACTTCTTTTCCACAGCTCATAAAACGGAGGAAAGGGTCCTGAAAGATATTGTTAATAGAAACGTTATCCCTACAGACAAAAATCAGAGGATACAACTGACGATTTACTATAAAACCAGAAAAACGGCCAGCCTACTCATGAGAAACTCTCCAGACACAAAACAGAACGCTTTAAAAGAGACTAACGTCGTCTATGCCTTCAAATGCCCACTTGGGGACTGTAAGCTCCAAAAACCCAGTATATAGGCAAGACAACAACATCTCTTTCCAGGCGTTTAACGATGCATAAGCAACAGGGCTCCATTAAGGAACATATAATCTCTTCCCATAACCAAACCATCGCCAGAGAAATCCTAGTAAACAACACAGAAATCATCGATAGATACAGCGATAGCAGGCGGCTTGACGTTTGCGAGGCACTACACATCAAGAAGTCAACACCAGCAATCAACAGCCAATTATTGCACAACTATATTCTACCCACCTCAAGACTCCGCTCCAATATAGAAGCATCAAGAAATATGGACCAATAGGCTTTCTACAAACACTTCTATTCAATACCCATTGTTTCTGTTCTGTCTTGTGTTGATACTTTTAATACCCTATTAATATCCCCTCATGTTCTGTCTTGTGTTAATGCCACGTCACTATATGCCACATCATCCCTCCCACCTCACTCAAATGTAGATATAATAGCAGAGATACGTAAGTTCTAATCAGTTGTGTATTTGTGAAGTCTTTGAAAATGTAATAAGTTTTACGAAACGCGCCCGTGTCGCGTCAGACTAGAAATAAAAATGAATTTTGGAGAAGTGATTTTTGATTTACCTCCAACAGTGAAGCGTAATGTACGAAAGATTGAGAAAATTCGTGTTAGAATTATTAATCTTACTTTTTCGGTCATATTTAATAATATATATATATATATATATATATATATATATATATATATATATATATATATATATATATATCAAAACATATGGCGCAACATATGTATCATATTGTTAGTACATCACACGTGCAGTGAGTCAGATTACAAGTGTGTGTGATTCATTCATTATTGTGC
Organism: Procambarus clarkii; assembly: GCF_020424385.1. Classification (NCBI taxonomy): domain Eukaryota; kingdom Metazoa; phylum Arthropoda; class Malacostraca; order Decapoda; family Cambaridae; genus Procambarus; species Procambarus clarkii. The sequence continues at coordinate 10,355 of NW_025565464.1, read as the reverse complement.
AGTGGTATACGGGGGAATTATACCAGTGTTAGTGTCGCCCTGACCCCCGCCCCCACCCAGCGCCCAGGTCGGGAAGTACCTGCTCTTCACTCTCCTACCCACCCCACCACGTCGCCTCCCCACCCACGAGGCCACTTTGCCACCCGCCCATAGAAGCCGGGAGGCTCCCATGTGTGTCTACGCCACCCACCCACCCAATGTATACCCACATATTGTGTAGTGGGTGTATACCCACACTTTGTATAGAGGTGGTATATGTATTACCACTCATCTGAGTAGTAGGTGCCATGGCCAGCTGATCATCACCCCAGCCTCCAACTGCCGCCCACCCTCCAGTCTCCACCCGCCGTCCACCCTCCCGCCCAGCGCCCGCCCATGTCGCAGCTCTCGACAGATAGCCAGGCTTCTCCAAGCCAAGATCAGCCATCAAGTGGGATAGACACGGTAGATGTCAGACGTGTGACAGGGTATGCTATATCCAGTTGAGGGACGATAATGTGTGCATTCATTCCAATAACGGAGTCAGGTGTTTGGGTTCTGAGCGCCCTCCCAGGGAGAACACCAATCAACAGCCCACAACGCCCGTAAGGCAAAACACCTCCCAGACCTTCATTCCCACAGAAAATTTATTAGAAGCTATCAAAGCAACATCGGCCAGAACCTTGCAACACATCCCTAAAGCAGCCCGCCCCCATGCAGCAGCCAAATTATCTGCCCTCCTGAGAAAGGTCAACGACTCTCCTGGAACGACCCAAGCATGGCACAACCTCCTAATGTTTGGCAACATATGTCTAGCCACCCCTGCAAGGAGAGACAAAACCTTAGCTGCCTCAGTCATGAAAGCTATAAATGATTTTCCCAGGGAGGACAACCAGGTGCGCCTTCCCACTCGCGCGAGAAACACCCACGGCAGGAAGAGCAACAGTGGCATATCCGAGACATCAAAAATCAGAACATCAGTCACCAAGAAAATAGAAGAAGGAAACACTATTGGCGCAATATGAGTCATCACCAGTGAGGACTCAATTGCCGACAGAGATGCCGCAACAGCTCAAGCCCTAAGGGAGAAACACCCACCCAGGGCTCCGCGTGAGGACGACATTGTACAAGTGGGGGCTACCAGAGCAGAACCTCTCTGGGTAGCTGAATCTGTGGTCCATAAAGCAGCCATGTCCTTCCCTACAGGATCAGCAGGTGGGTTCACAGGACTAAAACCCAACCACCTCAAGCAAATGCTCAACCCTGCACTGGGTGACATTGCAAAGAACCTCTTGGTGGAACTAACCAGATTCACCAACACATGTCTAGCTGGCAACATACCAGCGTCCATAAGACCTATCTTTTTTGGAGCATCTCTCTGTGCTCTAAAGAAAAAGGATGGAGGGATCAGGCCAATAGCTGTGGGCAATTCTCTCCGGCGTCTCGTCGCAAAGGCAGCTGCAAGAACAGTTAGTGATGCAGCGGCCAACATGCTGAAGCCAAAACAGCTCGGGTTTGACATTCCACAAGGGTGTGAGGCGGCAGCCCATGCAGCTCGAGCCTTCATCGCCAACATCACAGACGAAAAGGCCCTTATCAAGCTAGATTTAAAAATGCCTTCAATTTGGTGCGGAGGGATGCTGTACTCCGTGCGGTTCATAGTCATTTCCCTTCCCTCTACCCTTTTGTACATTCATGCTACAGTATGGATCTTAAGCTACTTTTTGGCGAACATGAAATTGACTCGCGAGAAGGCGTCCAACAGGGTGACCCCCTTGCTCCTCTCCTTTTCTGCTTAGTCATCAAACAAGTCACAGAGGTCCTGTCCAGCGAGCTTAACATCTGGTTCTTGGATGATGGTACCCTAGCTGGTTCCCAAGACTCCCTCCTGGAGGACATCAGAAAATCCAGGAGCAAGGTGCAGTTTTAGGCCTCACCCTGAACCCTTCTAAATGTGAAATAATATGTTCCAACCAGGGCATCGTAGAGAGAATAGAGGGTCTTCTGCCAAATATCCATAAAACTAAACCTGAAGACAGCACACTCCTAGGAGCTCCCCTGGGGTTGAAAGCCATCGATGAGGTCCTTGATAAGAAAATCGCCGACCTTAAGATGATGGATGGGAGGATTGAGGATATTGATGCTCATGATGCACTCTACCTCATCACCAGATGTCTGTCCCTCCCCAGGTTAACCTACTTTCTGAGGTGTTCACCATCTTACAGTAGCCAAAAACTAAGTGAGTATGACCGGTTACTGAAATCAATGCTAGAAAAAGCCCTTAACCTCTCTCTCGATGACCTACAGTGGAAACAAGCCTCTCTTCCCGTAAGACTTGGGGGCCTCGGAGTTCGAACAGCAACGCAAATCGCTGTTCCAGCCTTCCTGTCCTCCTTATCAGCATCCGACGACCTTGTGAAGGAAATTCTACCTGCCCACTTACATCAGCTGGCAGGTGTACATGATCTCAATTTTACACGCTGTGCCACAGAGTGGGCCTCTCGTGCAGGCCAATCACCTCAACCACCATCCCCAAAAGCCCACAAGCAATCCAGCTGGGATGGCCCCATTGTAGACCAAGTTGCTGCAGAGTGCCTGGGTGCTGCAACAACACAACACAACATTGCTCGCCTCACAGCAGTAGCAGCACCACATGCAGGGGATTTCCTGTTAGCAACCATAATGTCGGCAACTGGCACGCGTCTCACACCACACGCCCTCCGAATTGCTGTGGCCCTCCGCCTTGCTGCCCCAATCCACACCAGATATAGGTGTATTTGCGGCGAGGTGGTGGCTGACAGGTACAGCCACCATGGCCTACTCTGCCAAAGCACAGGGGGATGGCACTCGAGGCACAATGAAGTTAACGACATCCTCAAGAGGAGCCTCACCACAGCTGGATGCCCAGCTGAAAGAGAGCCCCGTTACCTAACGCCCCATAACTCTGATGCTCTTATTGGTCGCCCGGATGGTATCACAGTGAACCCCTGGAAGAATGGCAAGCAGTTGGTATGGGACTACACGTGCGTATCAACCCTGGCTAACACCTACATTAACCTCAGTGTTGCACAACCTGGTGGCGCTGCCACCCACAGGGAAGCAGCCAAATCCCGTAAGTATAGTGAACTGGATCACCACTACAATTTTGTCCCCATTGCTTCTGAGACACTCGGCGCCTGGGGTAAAAGTGCTACCAGTTTTTTGAAGGAACTGGGTTCTAGGCTCATTGAAACAACAAGGGACCCAAGAGCTCCAAGCTTTCTTTTCCAGCGCCTCAGTGTGGCGATACAGAGGGGAAATGCGCACTATATCCAGGGTTCCTGCCCGCCATCTGAGGAGCTGGAGGAACTCGACAACCTATGATAACCATCTTTGTAACCCATATGTAACTCCTTTGTTGTAACAAAGTTCAAATAAAGTAATATATATGTGTACATACAAAAGAATGGGGGTGGTAGGAGAAGATAATATTAGTGTTCAGTGAGAAACCACAAGGTCTCCTCTGAATACTTTTTATTTTCTTCTCCGAGGCTATGGGTCCCCACATTGGCACCAGAGGTGGTACCCTCACAAACTTTTATATATATATATATATAAATATATATATATATATATATATATATATATATATATATATATATATATATATATATATATATATATATATATATATATATATATACATATGTCGTACCTAGTAGCCAGAATGCACTTCTCGGCCTACTATGCAAGGCCCGATTTGCCTAATAAGCCAAGTTTTCCTGAATTAATATATTTTCTCTATTTTTTTCCTTATGAAATGATAAAGCCACCCATTTCATTATGTATGAGGTCAATTTTTTTTTATTGGAGTTAAAATTAACGTAGATATATGACCGAACCTAACCAACCCTACCTAACCTAACCTAACCTATCTTTATAGGTTAGGTTAGGTTAGGTAGCCGAAAAAGATAGGTTAGGTTAGGTTAGGTAGGTTAGGTAGTCGAAAAACAATTAATTCATGATAACTTGGCTTATTAGGCAAATTGGGCCTTGCATAGTAGGCTGAGAAGTGCGTTCTGGCTACTAGGTACCCAATATATATATATATATATATATATATATATATATATATATATATATATATATATATATATATATATATATATATATATATATATATATATATAAATATATATATATATATAAATATATATATATATATATATATATATATATATATTAATATATATATATATATATATATATATATATATATATATATATATATATATATATATATATATATATATATATATGTCGTACCTAGTAGCCTGAACGCACTTTTCGGCCTACTATGCAAGGCCCGATTTGCCTAATAAGCCAAGTTTTCATGAATTAATATATTTTCTCTAATTTTTTTCTTATGAAATGATAAAGCTACCAATTTCATTATGTATGAGGTCAATTTTTTTTATTGGAGTTAAAATTAACGTAGATATATGACCGAACCTAACAACCCTACCTAACCTAACCTAACCTATCTTTATAGGTTAGGTTAGGTTAGGTAGCCGAAAAAGTTAGGTTAGGTTAGGTTAGGTAGGTTAGGTAGTCGAGAAACAATTAATTCATGAAAACTTGGCTTATTATGCAAATCGGGCCTTGCATAGTAGGCTGAGAAGTGCGTTCTGGCTACTAGGTACGACATATATATATATATATATATATATATATATATATATATATATATATATATATATATATATATATATATATATATATATATATATATATATATATATATATATTTTTATATATATATATATATATATATATATATATATATATATATATATATATATATATATATATATATATATATATATAGGTTAGGTTAGGTAGCACCTAACTGGTACTGGCACTGGTACTGGTTGGTACTGGCACTGGCCAGTACCAACCTCCACTACAGCACACGTGAAAGCGGTGGTGCTGCTTCTTTCAGGGAATCGCAGAAAATTATTAAATACAGAGGTCTAGCACACTGCTACAGCTTTGTTCCGATCGGCTCGGAGACCCTCGGTTCGTGGGGAAAATGTGCATTGAAGTTCCTGAAGGAATTGGGGGACAAATTGATCAGCGCTACAAAAGACCAGAGAGCAAAAAGTTTCTTGTTCCAGCGCCTCAATGTTGCGATTCAGAGGGGAAATGCCTGTTGCGTCTTGGGCACTAGTCCAACTTCAGAGGAATTCGAAGAAGTGTTTGACTTGCAACAATGATCGAACCCGTCTGTGACATTCATCAATGTTTCCCATTGTTGTGTTTTTCAAGAGATCCATAACCTTTAAGCACCTTTTTGCATTATTATTTTTGTATCAACCCATGTATATCTTGTAACCATCAAATGCATAATAAAGCACAAAAAATAAAAAAGGAAGGGGGTGGTAGGAGAAAAGCACGCAGAAACTGTATTGGAGGGGATCTAAACATTCCCTCTAATGCGTTATGCGTGGTTTCCTCCGAGGCTATGGGTCCCCCTTCTTCCAGCTAGAGGTGGTACTCCCTTCCTATCCTATATATATATATATATATATATATATATATATATATATATATATATGTCGTACCTAGTAGCCAGAACGCACTTCTCAGCCTACTATGCAAGGCACGAATTGCCTAATAAGCCAAGTTTTCCTGAAATAATATATTTGCTCTAATTTTTTTCTTATGAAATGATAAAACTACCCATTTCATTATGTATGAGGTCAATTTTTTTTTATTGGAGTTAAAATTAACGTAGATATATGACCAAACCTAACCAGCCCTACCTAACCTAACCTATTTTTATAGGTTAGGTTTGGTTAGGTAGCCGAAAAAGTTAGGTTAGGTTAGGTTAGGTAGGTTAGGTAGCCGAAAAACAATTAATTCATGAAAACTTGGCTTATTAGGCAAATCGGGCCTTGCATAGTAGGCTGAGAAGTGCGTTCTGGCTACTAGGTACGACATATATATATATATATATATATATATATATATATATATATATATATATATATATATATATATATATATATATGTTTCATTGAATATGACCGCATATTCTGTATTTATTATTTTCTGGTTTAGGGCTTCTATCCCTCTAACTATTTTCTTAGCATCAGGGCTTAATTGAAATAGGAGTTCTCCAAAACTAATTTTCGTACTTTTAAGGTGAAGAAAGAAGTGATTTACTATAGAGTGTATTACACTTATTTGTATAATTTGCACGACGTTTCGAACCTCCATGGTTCATTCTCAAATGAACAGATCTTTCAATACTAGTTGATTTATGCCCGCATTAGGTCAGGTGATAATACAATGAAGGTGAAAACATGGGGGGATATATAAGGGATAAACATAGGGGCTGCAGAAGGCTTATTGGCCCATACGAGGCATCTCCTATCTAAACACAAAGATTAATCCAGTGTAATTGGCAAGTTTAATTTAAGCCCTGATGCTAAGAAAATAGTTAGAGGGATAGAAGCCCTAAACCAGAAAATAATAAATACAGAATATGCGGTCATATTCAATGAAACATGTTTGAAAGAAAACCTGCTGCCAGTATACACCAATATATATATATATATATATATATATATATATATATATATATATATATATATATGTATATATATATATATATATATATATATATATATATATATATATATATATATATATATATATATATATATATATGTCGTACCTAGTAGCCAGAATGCACTTCTCAGCCTACTAGGCAAGGCCCGATTTGTCTAATAAGCCAAGTTTTCCTGAATTATTATATTTTCTCAAATTTTTTTCTTATGAAATGATAAAGCTACCCATTTCATTATATATGAGGTCAATTTTTTTTATTGGAGTTAAAATTAACGTAGATGTATGACCGAACGTAACCAACCCTACCTAACCTAACCTAACCTATTGTAACAAACTAGGCTGTTGTAAGAATTATCCAGAGTGGTTTATCGACAAAAGAGAATGGGAAGCTGAGCCGCATGGTGACCTGACCCCCCAGGGGAATTCGCGGTGGAAATAACCAACGCTTTGTTCATAGCTGCGTAAAATGAATCATCCTATAGTATTCAGTAAATTAGAGAAAATTAGCCTTTATTCATTTTGCATTAAAATTGGATTGTATAATAGTACTGGATACAATATCAAGAGTATTCTAATTATTGAGTTTAAGTCACCATCAGTGACGTCACGAATCGGATCTAACTTTTAAGGCGGAGTGACCGGCGGTCATAGGTCAGCAGGGTTGACATGTCTAATATTTCTCAAAGTTTTAATAACCATTTTTGTGATCGGGAACAGCTCTGCCGTTAGATGTTTGTAATTTAATTCAGTAAAATAATTCAACCAGTCTGGATCAATTAAGTACAACAGAGGTTAATTGTTATAACTTAAACCTTGCTAGTAACTGGGTAGAACTTTGACTAGGCGGAAGGATACAATGTTCTGTCTGGGGGAGACCAGACAAGGAAGAAATCAGTGTGAATACGGGAGCAGCTGGGAGAGGTCAACCATCTTACCTCTCCCCAAACCAGCACAACATCTTAGCTGGAAAACATAGAGGTATAGTTGCTATGGTTATGTATAGAAATAGTCTTCTCATTTGCCATTCAGGTCAAGTAGGGAGTGTTAAAGTGATAGGGAGTGAACCTATTTAGATTTTGTCTTAGTTTTCTTTTAATAAATTAAATTTGTTATTAATTTGCATTTTATTGTTTCCATGTGTTTTATGTGTATACTTGTCCTGGTCACGTGGTCCACACGAGGCGGAGTTGCATTGGGCGCCGATTCTAACATCGAATCGGAATTATCATTACCGTGTAATTTATTCCACACTCAAGGTCATCGTTTATAGTGGGGATCAAGCCCCTAGGTTGATTAATTAGCGTGATCGATCCAGACCTCGATCATTGCTCTTGTATTACTGGTCTGGTGGTGGCAGCAGAGGTGACTCTAGGGTTTTGTTCAGAGCTTAGGTCACGTCATACTGGGTGTAGAATCCTAAGGCGGTCAATCGTCTTAGGACCACGTGGCGTGGAGTTGGCTTTGTTAAAAGTTTTGGAGTCCCCTGGTTTAGAAATAAAAGTAAGAATACGGGTAGAGGGAGTAGAAAGAAGGAAGTAAAGAGAGAGAAACCCAAACCCGTGTTACAATGGTGCACAGCGGTGGTTTCAACAATTTTGTTTGAAATTGTTGAAAGGCTCACGCGTCTAGCCGTTCGAACACGTGCGCGGATACTAAGGAGACAGCCGCGGGCCAGGATTAGCAGTGCGCCCCACAAGTGCGTTTGAGTGGGGATTGGCGAATCTTGGGTCATGCGGGCTGATATGATTAAGGTTTAGTTAGTAAGATTAGGCTGTTAAATTAGATTTATTGAAAAGGAGACCGCTCCGAGTTGATTGGACTGGGTACCATACTCGACCCATTGCAATTAATTCAGAGGTGTTGGAGCCACCATACTCTCAACAGCAGTTCCTTGAGGGCTGTCGGGGGCGGATATATCTGTGGGACGCCAGTAGATAGTCCGAGGGCGTTATTAGACGACCCAAAACGCTAGGAAAAACGTAATCCGTGAAGGGCGTTGCGGCCTCCGAGGGACGGACTAGTAACCTACCTAGCAGCGATTCAACAACTAAGTGATCGCACACTTAGTGGAGGTTGAGTCGTCCCTAGTCATAATTGTTGCTGAAAGCTGCGTGTCGCGCTGTTGGAACCTAGATGGTGTGGCCTCTAGGCTAGGTGTGGTACGGCGAGCCGGTAAGGACAATTATAAGATTAAGTCGAGTGCATTTTTGAATTAAGTATACTTCAATTTATAAAGTAATTTCCGTTTATTTGCGTTGTTCTAGATTAATTTTTTCCCCTAAATTCAATCCCCGGTTAAAAAATTTTCCCAAGTGTTTAGCGTTTTCTTGCATATTAGGCTAAGTGCGTACGTTAAGTTTTGCTATTCCCTGTTGTATTAGTCTAAGTCAGAGGCGTTGTTAATCCTCTGGACTTAGGGCTATATGTCGGTCACGATAGATAAGTGAAGGAGTTTAAGGGATAGTAAGTTGCGTGTAAATGTTATTTGTCCATGGAATATTTCTAAGTATTTTGGGATAAGTTTTCGGCTAAGTCGATGTCGGAAACTCGTTAACTGTAATTAATTTGTATTCGTGGGTCACGTGTATGATCTGGGCGTCATTAGGATTCTCCAGTCGATGCGCGTGATATTTTCTAGTTTTTACCAGTAAGACGGTAGAATTGTGTTTGTAGACTTAGAACTCTGTTTTCAGTAGAAACGTAGGTGGAAAATTTTTCTAAGTCCAGCTTGGGCTAGAATCTGACTTTTTGGCGGAAATTCTAATTTTCATGTTTTATGTATATTCTGGGGCCAGTATTACTCTCTAGTGCGCGCAAGGGACGTAATTCTGTCCGTAAGCATTAAACAGTGATAATTACATTTTTGCCGAATTTAGTTATTTTTCGAGAAAATCGTGTTGTAATTTTGTCAGAGTCCATTTGAGGTGAAAATCTCGGATTTTGACGAAAATTCGAATTAATGAGTGTTGAAACCGCCCGATGTGTCAGTATTGTTCTGTATACAACGTCAGTAGTAAATAATAACGTATTTATATCTGGGAACGAGAAACCCAAATTTTTGTGAATTAAACGAGTTTTGTGATATTTGGGGTGATAGAATTTTTTTTCCCTCGGAGTCAGAAAAATTGGCAGAGTCCAGCAATTGAGTAAAAGCACAGTTTTTGATAAAAATTCAATTTTTAGTAAGCATTTATAGGTCCTGGGTGTCTATATTAATCGCTAGAGCGGTTTATTAACGTAAAACTAGTTATTTTCCTTCAGAACAAAAATTTGATTTTTCAGCGTTTAAGCGAAAAAAGCGCGGGACTTAGTTTTTTTTCAGCGCAGCTGGTCCCGCTCCATCAGTCATCAGTGGCCACGCTGCTCACTTCAAGCGTGTTTAGTATTCAAGTACAGTAAATATTCTTTATTAATCCATCACGAGTGCTGCGCGTTAGTTGCGTTATCATTTAAATTGTTTTATATAAATTAGATTCTTTAATTTTGTTAACGTAAAGGACTTAGGTTTCAGCAATAGAACTGTGGGATATTTCACGGTCAGACACGAGTGCGGGGCAGACATTCATTGGATTCACTTCAGCGATTCTCTCGATAAATCGTTGTATTTCCTATTTTGGGAATTTAGTAGTTTTCTCTTAGAATAGAGTTGTGATTTTTTTTTATTTGTGTAAGATCACGGTTGTAGTGAGTCCGGGTCGAGGGTGTACTAAAGGGTAGTTTAGAAGAGACGTGGCACACCAGGAATCACAGAAAATGTTTAA
>NW_025565463.1:0-18114 GCF_020424385.1 Procambarus clarkii | reverse complement strand
TCTATTAGCCTCCACTGGGAATATCTGGGTGCTGCACAAGAATATCTTCCGATATTCTTGAGTGTATGAAGTAATTACAGAGCTCAAAGTACCTCATACCATTTGGTATGAAGTCACTGATAACAGGGCAATCACAGATATAGTGTTGGAGAGTATGTTCTCTCAAGTAGGACTGAAAACCGGTCCATCTCTTACTCTTGCTGCCGTCTTTGGCAACATGTCGCGGGCTGACATTCGGGCACTGGGCTTTTGGCGGTCGAACAGGGTCCTGGATGCTTCATATCTCGTGAACGTTCCTGGGCCTAGTCAGGCCTGTGTCGCTTTGGGTCGGCGGCTGCAGCCAATTGTCTCGACTTTGAGTTGAGGAATGAGCAGCGACCGCCTCCCTGGTAAGTCCCTCTGTTTTTCCTCTGTGGGTAGTTAGCGCCGGGGAGCCAAAGGGGCTCCCCCCAGAAAACCAGCGTTGAATGTAATGAAACGCCATTTTCTGTGTGAGACCTGGAGGCTCCCCGGCATTCCTCCCTCTCTCCGGTCGGCGTTTTTTTTTCACATGTTTTTTACATCCAGCCTCAGAACTGACGGGTGAATAGCCGGCGTAGGGGGTCTATGGCTCCCCCTTTCTCCTCCCGGGGAGGGGGGAGCTGCGCAAACAACAGCTCAGAGACGTGTGACGTCATGTTCGTTTCTTTTAGGGGAATTTTATCCACTTGTTCGGCTTTTGGTAGCAATTTTTTCACCAGAATAGGGGTTTGTTTTGTGATGCTTACCTTTCTGGATGCTTGACCCGGTCAATGGCAGACATAGAATGCTTCCAACCACATGGGGGGTTTCTGTAGGCCATTGCTCCCCTTGCCTCTCTGAGGGGGCCAGGTTCTGGCTCGTGGTCCCCGGTAGGCCCACAGAAATCCATACACATGACTGATGCCAAAGTCAGACATTAGCATATCAGCATAGTAAGCTCCGGGTCTCACCCAGAAAAAGGGCGTTTCATTACATTCAACGCTGGTTTTTTTATATCTAGATCTTTTTTTTGTAATTGCTCCAAATTGTCATTAGTCTAAAGAACAGTTTTTAATCTGTTTACTCTTTACATTGCATCATAAATTGTACCTTTGTCTTTGTTTTACCGTCAAACAGCCTTCTTATGACACCTAGTATAGGCCCAGAACTTAACCTCTTATCAAGTATTTATGACAGTCATCGCTTTAATGATCAGAATTGCAGGTATTATACAGCACATGATGTAAACAATGTGTTAACACATAATCATAATGTTTCCGTATTAACTTAAATGTAAGATCTCTAAACAAACACTTTAATGATGTTAGTGCCCTGATTCAAACAGTTGACAACAAATTCTCATTTATTATACTTACTGAAACGTGGGTAAAAGAGGATACAATCTTTAACATACTAAATTACTCAGCAATCCACAACTGTCGACCAATACAAAGACTTGGTGGTACTGCTTTTTATTACCACCAAGAACTGACATGCTTGAAAGTAATTAGAACTAGAGACTCCTGTGGCGAGTATATCTTTGCCCATTTCAGAGTCAAGGGTGCTGAATCTGTCCTGACTGTGGGAGCAGTTTATAGAATTCATAACACTGATTCAACTCTAACCCTAGAAATCTAATACTAGCAAACAGACTTAACAAAAACCAACTAATAATTTAGGTGGATTTTAGTATTGATCTCTGCGAGCCTGATAACCCCTCAAGCTGCAAGTTCCTCAACTGTATGAATTCCTTCTTCCTCATACCCTTAAATCACTAAACCTACCAGAATTACTGATATGAGTGCCTCTACTCTAAACCACATCTGGACCAATATAACCTCTCCACTTACTTCAGGGATAATCACTGATTGGACCACAGACAGTCCAATTACTCCACATTTTTTTTTTTTTTTTTTTTTTTTTTTTTGAGATATATACAAGAATTGTTACATTCTTGTACAGCCACTAGTACGCGTAGCGTTTCGGGCAAGTCCTTAATCCTATGGTCCCTGGAATACGATCCCCTGCCGCGAAGAATCGTTTTTTCATCCAAGTACACATTTTACTGTTGCGTTAAACAGAGGCTACAGTTAAGGAATTGCGCCCAGTAAATCCTCCCCGGCCAGGATACGAACCCATGACATAGCGCTCGCGGAACGCCAGGCGAGTGTCTTACCACTACACCACGGGGACTGCCAACCTCCAACATTTCTTCCAACCAACATTATTAAACCACTTCTAGATACAATGAAGCTTTAGGCTGCAAACGTCTATAAGCAACTTTATTGCTGCTCCTGCTGCACTGTATTATTTGATCCATGTTCATCTGCGATCTTAGGGGCGATCCGTCACCATATAGTGTTGTAACGTAACTGATTACCTTGACTGCCGTCCGAAGAGACGAGTTTTAACGTAATTAACTAAGTGTTGCACGGAGGACTGTCTCTGCGTAAGATTTGTCTGTTGTGTCTTCTGTCTAACTGTTGTTATTATATTGTTTTGCCGCAGTCGTTACGAACTGCTACTTGCGTCTGAGTGGTCGCCCACTGTTTCAGTTTAGTTAATGTTGGAGCCGTGAGCGGTCTGAACCGGAAGTCCGAGTATACCGGATTGTATAGTACGTGTTGATAGTGCGCCACTATTGACTTTAACGTAACGTTACTGTTGCTATTGTTGCTTTGTATTGTTATTATTAAGTTTTATGAATAAATGTTATTGTTTGAACTAAAAGTGCCTTTCCGTTCACACCTAAGACCCTTGTCCCCGGTGATTAACTCTGCCTTACGTTTTGAAGTGGACTACACATGTTGCCCTGGATACTTGGACTCGAGCCAAATTCATGCCACACACACCAAATATTAAATACTTGGAGTGAGAATCGATTGAGCTACCCTGACAACTGCCCTCAGCAGATACAGAAGCACACTACCCAGTGGATCAAAGAGTGACAAGGATTTAGACTCTGGTGGCGGCTCTACACCACCTACCGCAGTCTTAAAGTAAAGGCTGTCATTACAACACTTCTTTGTTGTCAGTGCAATTCTTTCTAACTGAGGTCACTTCTATTAGTGCCATCCCCCAGTAGGCATCATCTCACATCTGGCATCCAACATGGGGCTGTAAATTAAGTTCGAACCCATGAGCAAGACTCAAGGTAACAGCAGCATATTACGTAAAGTAAAAGCGGATATTGTACAGAGTTCAATGGGAACAGGAGTGTTGGGAGTTGTGTTTGTTCACTATTGCCATCAGTAGGGACACACACACACACACACACACACACGAATCTGTACACCAGTTGATTGACAGTTGAGAGGCGGGACCAAAGAGCCAAAGCTCAACCCCCGCAAGCACAATTAGGTGAGTACAGTATGTCTGGAATGTTTATGAGTAGAAATTTCGAGGGTGATGTTGGATTCCATGGCTGCTTGCCAGGGGATCATGACAGCCTCACTGAAGAGTGTCAAATGCGAGTAGAGTTGCAACAGGCTAGTATGCAACGCCTATTGCAAGCCAATACACAGGAAGTATTGGCAATCAGGGATGCCAGCTTCATCACCGTCGAGGAGGTCGGTGAGAGTGAGCAAGGTCGGCCGAGCGGACAGCACGCTGGACTTGTGATCCTGTGGTCCTGGGTTCGATCCCAGGCGCCGGCGAGAAACAATGGGCAAATTTTCTTTCATCCTATGCCCCAGTTACCTAGCAGTAAAATAGGTGCCTGGGTGTTAGTCAGCTGTCACGGGCTGCTTCCTGGGGGTGGAGGCCTGGTCGAGGACCGGGCCGCGGGGACACTAAAGCCCCGAAATCATCTCAAGATAACCTCAAGAAGGGGAAGATTCCCCGGTGGCTTGCAACACCGTTGTCTCGGCATCAACAGGTGTAGTAGAGAGTACACCTAGGAATCTGGAGGAGAGTCGGTACCTCATGCCAGGCTCCATGATGAGTTCCCCAGGAGTGGGAGCAATTTATCTGATGATGGTTATGTAACGGGGGCCAGCCTTTAACCTCACTTACTGGTTAAATGCTGGTCGGTATTAAGCCAATATATATACAGAAACCACAGTTCTGCTGGGTAACCTACAGTACAATTCCTAGAGATCTAAACGTATGACCATTTAGATATCATGAACTCAAGGACAATGTACCCTCTGTTATACTGCAAAACTCTGAAACGCCGCCACCATCTGCTAACCCACTGAATAATTCTCTCAATTGACGGTGAAGCAGGGTACCGTCAATTTAGCATAAACCACGAAAATGTATCCCCAATAATCCGAAATGGAGGGTTAAGCTTTACGTTAAGTGTGGTAATTAAAACAAAATATAAAGGGATTATCTTAGTTATTAAATAAATGCTTGTAGGGTTGCAGAGAGAGCCCAAGCCTTAAGCAAGAAGTTATAAGTCCAGTACCAATATAAAATAACCGTTGGGGGGGGGGGGTTAAATTGCACTAAACACCATAATCTTCTATACAAAATTGATTGAAAATCAAAATTTATCAAATAAAAATTAATAAAACCCTATCGGAACATAAAGGCAAAGCTACATCACCCGGGGAGGATGGGGTTACTTACGGCATACTGCGTATGCTTCTGCTAGTTCCAGGGAATACCTTGCTTCAATTGTATAATATGAGCTATGTAACTGGAGAGCTTCCTAAGTCATGGACCAACAGTCTTATTATTCCCATTCCTAAACCAAACCAGCAGAGTGCTTTTCGCCCAATCTCCCTCACTAGTTGTCTCTGTAAGTGTGTTGAGAGGATGGTTCTCAACCGTCTCCTTTACAGAATTAGTAACATGTTGTCTCCCCAGATATATGGCTTCACGCATGGAAAGAGTGTACATCACTGTATTACCACATTCCTCACCCTGCATACTGATAGGTCATATACCACTTTCCTAGATCTTAAGTCAGCCTTTGACATTGCTAACCCACATGTCATTCTGAGCGAACTTGTTAAAATGAATGTTGGAGGATGGCTTTTACGGTGGATAAGAGGCTATCTATCCAACAGGAAGTCATCTGTACTGTTCCAAGGGCATAGGAGTGTAACGAGAGATTTTGAACTTGTCACTCCACAGGGAGGTGTCCTCAGTCCTACTCTGTTCAATGTGTTAATCAATGCACTTTTAAACTCAGTAACTAGGAGCCCCAGCGAACACATCATTAGCTATACGGATGATATACTGATCCACACCAATGGGTATACCAACACCCAAAATGTTCTGAACTCTGTATTGTACACATGTAAGGACGACTATGTATGTTTTTTGCCCGAAACGCATTGCGTAATAGTGGCTTTAGGCATTGTATGTACTAGCTCTATCTATATATCAATCCATTAATGTAACATCACTTGTATGTATGTACCTTACCTGAATAAACATATTTATTTATTTATTTATTTATGTCAGGAACTAGGCTTGGTCATCTCGGTAGAGAAAACAAAGATCCTGAACCGACGCCCACCCAGACGAGGTGGGGTCGTTCGCAAAATGCAGTTGCATGATGGCTCTCTGCTCGACTATGTAACCAGATACAAATACCTTGGTCTTGAAGTTCCACTGTACCGCAATGTTGTAGCCAGACTGGGTCGCCAATGTAGAGAGAGGCTCCGTGCTCTCAAGGCTGTGGCAGGCTACCATCCAAGCTATGGTGCAAATGTGAGAATTGTCAAAATGATGTATCTCTCATATATTAGGTCTCTGTTGATTATGCTGCACCCATGCTTGCTCTAGTGCCTGAGAGAATGCTTGGAGGGCTGGAAAAGATGCAAAACGAAGCCATGAGGATTATCCTCGGATGTCCCCGTACAACTAAATTACTAAACATGAGGAAGGAACTGAATATTTCATGTGTAAGTGATCGTATCACTGAAATTAATGTTTTAATTGGTATCAAGATGCTTAGGCTAACCCACCCTAACCCCTGCACTGAAGCCTTCTTCCTTGAAGGTCAGCATCCCTCCAAATGGATTACCGAAACTGCCAATGTGCTCAGAATGTATAATATTCATCACCCCTACCAAGAGAGACAACAACAACACTTTCCTGCCCCATGGGAGATCACTCCTTTCCAAATTACAATTTCCTTTCCCACCCAAGAAGCTGATTAAAGAACAAGCCTTGCTTCGATAAGAAGCAAAGTACAATGCCTTAAGCCAAATTGATGCTTTAGTCAGAGAGCGCTCCCTTTCCCAGATTATTTACACTGATGGATCCTTGCATCAGTCCCATGGTGCAGCTGGAAGTGCAGTTGTTGTGACAGGGAGAGATGGTTCCTTCTCCCATGAGTGTGGAGCGCGTCTAAGTAACTGGGCCTCCACTCTTCAAACAGAATTGGTTACCATAATCCTTGCACTCGAGCGCCGTATATGAATCCAAAGTTGACATACTAATTGTAAATGACTCCTTGTCATCCTTGACTGCCCTCAGCTCCCCAAGGCATAACTGTGACGTGCTTATCTCTGAAGCTAGACACCGATATAGTGAAATAATCAATGATGGAGTCAGAGTTTGTCTCCTGTGGATTCCTTCCCATATTGGTCTCCGAATGCATGATACAACTGATGAGCTAGCCAAGACTTTTGCTCGTAAAGAGCGAATTGATTACCGACTTGAACTGCCTTTGAGCAGCCTGAGGGCAGCAATATCCCAGGAACATCAACTAAATTTCGGAGACTTGAGGCAAAGTGAAATTCACACCAGTTACTCCATCTATCATCATTCTATTATGCATGAAGAACCGCACGTCTATGGGTCATCCAATAATGTTAGCAGACTTCTAGATGTTACCACTGCTAGGCTTAGGTTCGGCTACAAGTACCTCTGGGAATTTGTAACATCTGCTAATGTAGATTTGACTAAATGTAAACTCTGTCAGCAGAACTATTCGCATACTTTACGTCATTATATAATGGAATGTGAAAAAATTGCGGAATTCAGAGATAACACCATCAATAGTGTCCAAGAAATGTGTAAGTATTTCATTAATAATGATGTGCTGCCCGAAATCTTAGCGAAGTATCCAAAATTTGCTTACTGTAGGTAATGCATGCACATGACTATAGCCGCCGCCCAGTTGGGTGGGTGTGGAGCACATGACTATAGCCGCCGCCCAGTTGGGTGGGTGTGGAGCACATGATTGTAAAGCTGCCGCCCAGTTGGGTGGGTGTGGAGCACATGACTGTAAAGCTGCCGCCCAGTTGGGTGGGTGTGAAGCACATGACTGTAAAGCTGCCGCCCAGTTGGGTGGGTGTGGAGCACATGACTATAGCCGCCGCCCAGTTGGGTGGGTGTGGAGCACATGACTATAGCCGCCGCCCAGTTGGGTGGGTGTGGAGCACATGACTGTAAAGCTGCCGCCCAGTTGGGTGGGTGTGAAGCACATGACTGTAAAGCTGCCGCCCAGTTGGGTGGGTGTGGAGCACATGACTATAGCCGCCGCCCAGTTGGGTGGGTGTGGAGCACATGACTATAGCCGCCGCCCAGTTGGGTGGGTGTGGAGCACATGACTGTAAAGCTGCCGCCCAGTTGGGTGGGTGTGAAGCACATGACTGTAAAGCTGCCGCCCAGTTGGGTGGGTGTGGAGCACATGACTGTAAAGCTGCCGTCCAGTTGGGTGGGTGTGGAGCACATGTGTCGTGACGCTGAACCCCGGTTCATTCCGAACACAGCGATTACACAACACATAACACCTTGCCTCAGCACCCGTTACTACCACCGTGTACTCCTACACACACCAGACCCTTGAGGCGTACCACTAGGTTTGTACTGGAACACAATGAATGAACATACGGAAGGTATTTAAAGGCCGTCGGATTTTGTCATTTAATTACAAAGAATAGACTCTGACAAATAATACTATATTAATTAACATACTCTATTAGGTCAATACACTTCCAATACCCATAGACCACTTGACCTCCGCGATCACCACCCACACTCGTAACTTCCGCCTAAGTCCCTAATACGGAATGATTACTACAACGCTCCACACCCGGTTAGTCTTACATTCAATACTCACATACTGCAGACTTAACTTGGTCACTAAGATCACAACAGGCTCTCGCATAGCTGTCTGCTACACTTCGCTGCTGCCACAACCGGAGATGCGGAGGACTTCCTAGTTCCACTCCCACAATCAGACTGACTCCAGTCAGCCATCTCCCTCAACCATTTCACCCCACCTCTCAAGGAAGGTATAATCCGATTAACCTTATCCCTAGAGAGGTAATCTTGTTCCTAGAAGCCTGACGAAGAATAATTCCTCTTTCCAGGAATTAATCATTTGGCTAAACAGCTTCGGTCTTAATCCATTGACCTTTCTTAGATATGTGATCCATAGTCTGTCTACTTACATGTACTTCCAATCATCATTCGTTAAGTGTTGTAGTAATAATCCTCTAGCTAATAATTCCTACTAACTTGTGGATTACAACACCACTCCCCTCCTTAAACACGCATATGTCCCCATATGCATCATTGCAATGGTTCCATTAGTGTAAGGACCTGGAGGATGCACCCACCATATGTGTACAACTAAAAAATCATCCAATAAGTTCATCATACACACAATGAAATAAATTAAATTTTCCCCGACATAACTCACAACACTTCTCCAACATATACATTATATTCACATCATAGCACAGGTAAATAGTCTGTAATAATTTTTCCCATCTCCAACAATGCACATATACCTAAACTGCTGACATATAATTACATACAAACATAACCATAAAATTACATGGACCAGAATGCTGGCACTTAAACAGAATTGACACTAGTCATTAATATATACACAACACATATATATCTAAGGTTCTTCATCCTTAGTAATTATAATTTAACATCTTGCCCTGTACTGTTGACATAAGGGCTTACAATGATCACACAATGTTTCACTGGCCTCCTCCACAATTTGCAGCATCACTTCTCTTGTCTTCGTGTCCCATGGTTGCTAGGTCATAGATCCTCCATGACCCAGACAAAACCCAGGCTGTCCAGCTGGTGAATGTTGTTAATGTCCCATCGTTGCTCTGAGGTAACGTGATCCTGGCCTCCAGAGCAACGGAGATTCCTACCCCAGGGTCATGTCCCCTTGGGTCTGTGCTGACGTCTCGTTCCAGGGCACCAATCCCAGAACGCTGTAGATCCCTCACAGCTCTCTGGTCTAGGCCCATCCGCCCAGAGTGTGTCCACCTGTATTCACACCTTCCCGACCGCTGTACCTGCAAAATATTCCCTCGGAGCCCCCTGGCTCAATCCCATTATCACATAACCCCCTCGGCTCCTTACTCTCTCCCCGTATATAGCCTGAGCGCAGCTGCAAAACCATTGCAGCTGGCCCTTATCCCTGCTTTGATGTCAGGGGGCGAATTTCGCCTATAACGTCACGTTGGCTTCACTTCCTCCCCCTTTTTTTTTTTTCTCTAGAATTACTGAGTGTAGCCTCATAGCTTCCCTTCTACTCTACCTGAAGCTCTGTGACAAGATCCCGGGGGACCTTCTCAAGCCTAACACTCAGTAATGGTGCCGATGAGGTAATATACAGTATATACATACACATACATTATCACAATAAATACCTCATTAAAATAATTTCACACTTATGTCACTAAAACATCATACTGCCACTGGCTCGCCTCTAGCGAGATTCCTGTAACAACTTAATAAGAAATTAGTATATCTACTTCGCTCGTCCACTGCAACCCCCAACACCTGAAATTTTGAAATTCTACATTATAATCTTATCCATAAGACTTACCCACTCCGACACAATTAATGAAAATTTTAATGAGAATAATGAATTTTTATTAGTCTTTTATGAGTTTTGCTAGATATATCGACTTGGCTCGCCTACTGCAGCCACCACCTCCTGCAATTATCCACATTTCATCTTATCCATAAGACTTACCCACTCCGACACACCATTACCTCTGGTTATCCCAACCACTGATGACCTCAATATAACGCTACACATCCTCACAACCACTTCCTGCGTCCTAACGCACCGACCTTGCTACGCCAATACTCACCTTACCGACCACTACCTGGCGCCCCTGCGCCACCATATACTCCACAACACCACACTCCATACCAGGCGTCCAAACGCCACTACACTACACCACCCAATGGCGTCCCCAACGCCCTCAACACAACACCCGGCGTCCCCAACGCCCTCAACACAACACACGGCGTCCGCAACGCCATCAACACAACACACGGCGTCCCCAACGCCCTCAACACAACACACGGCGTCCCCAACGCCCTCAACACAACACACGGCGTCCCCAACGCCCTCAACACAACACCCGGCGTCCCCAACGCCCTCAACACAACACACGGCGTCCCCAACGCCCTCAACACAACACCCGGCGTCCCCAACGCCTCAACACAACACACGGCGTCCCCAACGCCCTCAACACAACACACGGCGTCCCCAACGCCCTCAACACAACACACGGCGTCCCCAACGCCCTCAACACAACACACGGCGTCCCCAACGCCCTCAACACAACACCCGGCGTCCCCAACACCCTCAACACAACACACGGCGTCCCCAACGCCCTCAACACAACACACGGCGTCCCCAACGCCCTCAACACAACACACGGCGTCCCCAACGCCCTCAACACAACACACGGCGTCCCCAACGCCCCCAACACAACACACGGCGTCCCCAACGCCCTCAACACAACACACGGCGTCCCCAACGCCCTCAACACAACACACGGCGTCCCCAACGCCCTCAACACAACACCCGGCGTCCCCAACACCCTCAACACAACACACGGCGTCCCCAACGCCCTCAACACAACACACGGCGTCCCCAACGCCATTACCACCACAGGCATATGCCTTGCGCCAGAGCGCATCAAAACACCACGAGACATCACCAAACGCAACACACACTGTCCCTTTTCTCTGGTAATCCATTAATTACCTGACCAACACTCGTCAGGCATAATTTCTTGTGTAGTGGCCACCCGTCACACACTACCACCTGCGTTAACATACTTTAACGCTAATGTCTACAATACACCCGGTGTTACAACAACCGGTTATGCTACACATGCTACACCTTGGCGCTACAATGCCAACAATGTCATGCACTATACTACATCCATGATATCCACAGTGAAAACATGCACATTTCACTACAGTAAATACTATGCATTACGCTGGCGTCTAATAAACCACTACACATGCATTACACTACACACCACATGCATTACACTACACACCCCGGCGTCCAAACGCCAATACACCCACAAAAAAATCTCCATGGCCCTCTCCAGGGTACAGTAGACGGCGAACCCCAGACGTCAAATTACGCGTCGCTCGCTATGCCAAGGCGTCCATAATTCACTGCGCCTATTTTCTGTATCTACACCTGACAACGCCGGAACTCGCACAGTACTTTAGGTAATATTTCATTATCCTTAAAATATTCGATTTACACGTTACATGAAATTTAATTAACTTTAAATTACGTAGTTTACACGATTAATTTCACCTTAGCAACGGTTTCTCACTATTTCCGCCTTACCAACGATATAAAACAAGCTCCAAGGTGCGGCTCGCTTGGCCCACCCATCGCTTGGCCCGCACATGGCCTACGCTGGCCCACATTCACCCGCGCTAGTTTACCTCGCCACGCTGTATAATCCGCACTGCGAACACTGTATAATCCGCACTACGAACACTGTATAATCCGCACTACGAACACTGCACTTGTTTTGGATCCCGATGCTTCAGTGGTCCAGACTTGCCTCTTAGCCGTCTCTCGTTGCGGGAATCTGGAAAGAAAGAAATAAACCCCACATGTGCCCCACAATTACCTAGTCCCTTTAATTAACTAACTCCTCTGCCCTGGTCTCACCTGACCCTTCTTTCCTCCGTCTAGTAACCACCATTCTCACCACAACCCGACGTCTACCATTTCCCGAACATTCCCTCACCAACTAAACCAGAACCACACTTCCTTCATCTCTCAAAGTGTTCCAAACCTGTTTGCGCTGCCACCAAATATGTCGTCTACCAATTCCCGAACATTCCCTCACCAACTAAACCAGTAACACATTTCCTTCATCTCTCAAAGTGTTCCAAAACCTGTTTGCGCTGCCACCAAATATGTCGTGACGCTGAACCCCGGTTCATTCCGAACACAGCGATTACACAACACATAACACCTTGCCTCAGCACCCGTTACTACCACCGTGTACTCCTACACACACCAGACCCTTGAGGCGTACCACTAGTTTGTACTGGAACACAATGAATGAACATACGGAAGGTATTTAAAGGCCGTCGGATTTTGTCATTTAATTACAAAGAATAGACTCTGACAAATAATACTATATTAATTAACATACTCTATTAGGTCAATACACTTCCAATACCCATAGACCACTTGACCTCCGCGATCACCACCCACACTCGTAACTTCCGCCTAAGTCCCTAATACGGAATGATTACTACAACGCTCCACACCCGGTTAGTCTTACATTCAATACTCACATACTGCAGACTAACTTGGTCACTAAGATCACAACAGGCTCTCGCATAGCTGTCTGCTACACTTCGCTGCTGCCACACAACCGGAGATGCGGAGGACTTCCTAGTTCCACTCCCACAATCAGACTGACTCCAGTCAGCCATCTCCCTCAACCATTTCACCCCACCTCTCAAGGAAGGTATAATCCGATTAACCTTATCCCTAGAGAGGTAATCTTGTTCCTAGAAGCCTGACGAAGAATAATTCCTCTTTCCAGGAATTAATCATTTGGCTAAACAGCTTCGGTCTTAATCCATTGACCTTTCTTAGATATGTGATCCATAGTCTGTCTACTTACATGTACTTCCAATCATCATTCGTTAAGTGTTGTAGTAATAATCCTCTAGCTAATAATTCCTACTAACTTGTGGATTACAACACATGACTGTAAAGCTGCCGCCCAGTTGGGTGGGTGTGGAGCACATGACTATAGCCGCCGCCCAGTTGGGTGGGTGTGGAGCACATGACTAAAGCTGCCGCCCAGTTGGGTGGGTGTGGAGCACATGACTGTAAAGCTGCCGCCCAGTTGGGTGGGTGTGGAGCACATGACTGTAAAGCTGCCGCCCAGTTGGGTGGGTGTGGAGCACATGACTGTAAAGCTGCCGTCCAGTTGGGTGGGTGTGCAGCAAGACTAGTAACTGTGTGACTCACCATAGATGTAAAGTGCCTTGTATAGTGACTGTTGTGAGCCTCTTGTTGATCACTTGTGACACAAAAGATTATTGATGTGTGTATTTGTGTGGGTGATTAGATATGTATGTGTATGTATATATGTATACGTATATATATATGTACATGTATGTATGAGGGTGTGTACATGTGTATACAACATTGATAATTTTGTAACTAGCGTCAAACATTATTATTTGCTTAGCTAAACAAACTAGAGGGTTCAGTCACTGAACCGATTATGTGCCTCTGTAATCCTTTACACCACCGCCCACGGGATGGGTATGGGGTGCATAATAAAGAAAGAAATTGAATTGGAACACTTCCTAACAATATTACACTAATGGAGGCAATTGGTAATTTAACTACTACAATTAATGTGGATTCCTACATTAGACACAGATACCTTAAAATATCACAGCCTGGCCTTGATGTTCTGCCGGCTCCAGGGAGAGATGTTGTTCCTAGTTGATGCTCAGCCTGCACTAAAATTTCTTTGTTCCCTCAAGCCCTGCCTGAGGGAATATTATTGTAACGTAAAATCTTACGTTACATGCTGACCCGAGTCTAGTTGCCAGATTACTCTTGGAAAATGATTAATTCTAAAATCCTATATTTGTCACTAAAGGCGACTATATTATTCCAAAACAATTGAGAATTATCTAGATACGTGAGCTAAACTACTTACAACATTCAGTAGCACTTGTATTTTACTAATTTATGTGATTTAACAAACACGTTGGGTAGGTACCTATTTTCCAGTGACGGAATATGTTTTACTGATTTCTGATCATACTGAAGTCAAATTCTTCTTTGCTAACAGACAAAACTTATTCATTAATCTCCATTGACGTTAATTTTAACGTAAGACCTTAACCCCAGTTGATAATTCCTACTAATTCTGTAATACATTCATAATTCTTCTAGTTTGATGACTGGTCACGGGAGGCAGTTGGCGCCACCGTTTTCTACACACTAATCCCTAGGGATGACCCAGGCTACCAGTCAGGTCACCCACCAACTCACTACCAACTTTCAATGTTACATCTATGTTCTTTCTATATTAACAGTACTACTGTTACAGTCAGATACCGGAATTACCCATGAGTATGGGGACTGTACAACCCAGGGTGAATTCACAATATTAGACCTGAGAGAGAGATCAAGCTGATAGTTTGGATCTCCAGGCAGGGTACTACTGTAGCGAGATTATCCCAATAATATACTCGCTCCAAATGCATTGTTAATATTCCTGTCAACCTTTGGAGATGAATGAGGTGAGGCGTTGCCCGGGCAACACGGTGAGGTGTTGCCCGAGCATATAAGCAGCAGAATAGCAAACATTAACTAGTCTACTTTCAAGTGTGGTCTAGAGCAGACACTTGCGAGATACTGTACCGACGCTCAGTGCGCTCAACTCACACCAAAGTATCACCTGTGTACTTCTGTATATTCGACCAAATATATATATGTATCTTAGCGTCTGTGTTTATTTGTCACCATACTTTACGTAGCAATAGAACCGTTACACTACTAACTGGCTCCCCATATTACCAAACAAACTTCTAAGACTGCATTCCCGGGACGTGTCCGCTCACGAGTGTATCATATGTGTAGTGTTAATTGAAAAGAAGTCTTTGAGAATGTATATATATATATATATATATATATATATATATATATATATATATATGCGAACAAGCCTGAATGGTCCCCAGGACTATATGCGACTGAAAACTCACACCCCAGAAGTGACTCGAACCCATACTCCCAGAAGCAACGCAACTGGTATCTACAGGACGCCTTAATCCGCTTGACCATCACGACCGGACATAAGGAAGTGATAGCCGAAGCTATCGCATATTGTTCGCATTTGTGTTCCTCACGTGTGCCCCAAAGAATGAGGTGATTTGATAAAATGCTATGCCCAAGATTACCATTCGAGTGCCGGCGGGGAAGTGGTTCAAATAGCTTCGGCTATCACTTCCTTATGTCCGGTCGTGATGGTCAAGCGGATTAAGGCGTCCTATAGATACCAGTTGCGTTGCTCCTGGGAGTATGGGTTCGAGTCACTTCTGGGGTGTGAGTTTTCAGTCATATATATATATATATATATATAGATATATATATATATATATATATATATATATATATATATATATATATATATATATATATATATATGTATGTATGTAGAAGGTGTGACCCCCCCCAGAACTCCCCCCCCCCCCACCAAGGCGAGAACAAAAAGAAACAAAAAAAAAAACTGCAAGAGGGCAGCGTACCCAAAGGATGCAGAGCTGGCCGCTATGAGAGGTGAAAAGTAGCTGTATAAGTACCCTGCGTTCCTACCAGTGACGAATACTACCCCCTACCCAGAGACAAACAGAGGAGCAAGCTAGACCACCCCCAAGCTGACTCCAAGGGCGGACAAGTACGAAGCAGTAATTGACACAACGGAGGTAGCTCCTAAGGCGACTTGTGGAAGGAGGCCCATGCCCCAAGGGCAGTACTTACAGGGCGCTTAGGGAAGGGGACCCTAAGCTCATGCAGCCCGAGTACTTGTGAATATACTCCCAGCTCGCACACACCAAAGCAAGAACAGAGAAGAAAAAGGCTTTTAAGGAAAACTTTCTATATTCTGTTTGGCAATAAATCCTCTAATCAATAAATCTCAAATAAACAATACCCAAATTTGTAACAAATTAGATGGCAAATTCCTTGGCATTCTCATTGACCACAAACTGAATTTCCAGGGCCACATTCTAAATATATCAAAAAAAGTTTCAAAAACTGTTGGCATTCTTTCTAAGATCAGATATTATGTACCCCGCCCTGCCCTGGTGACTCTCTATTACTCCCTCGTCTATCCATATCTCAACTATGGTATTTGTGCTTGGGGTTCTACTACCCAAAATCATTTACGTCCTCTAATTACTCAACACAAAGCTGCTATTAGGACAAATGGCCACTGCTTCGCAAGCGGGGATGTTTCTGATGGGGGAGAAAGAAACAATTGCGCAGCGCGTCCCGCGGCGTTGCGCAGGCAGTCTGGGGCCATCTAAATACTGGGGTAAAGAGGGGCTCTGCCCTCACTTCGCCTGCCCTCGCATCTCTGAATATGTTAGACATTAAGTCACTGCACATTCTCTCATGTGTATTATACATATATATAACGCTAAACTGTAATGCCAATCCTGACCTCAAAAGCTTCATAGAAGGTTGTAACAGAACCCATGAGCACCACACCAGAAATAAATGGTGCATTCAAATAAATTTGCAGTCTCCGTGGTGTAGTGGTAAGACACTCGCCTGGCGTTCCGCGAGCGCTATGTCATGGGTTCGTATCCTGGCCGGGGAGGATTTACTGGGCGCAATTCCTTAACTGTAGCCTCTGTTTAACGCAACAGTAAAATGTGTACTTGGATGAAAAAACGATTCTTCGCGGCAGGGGATCGTATTCCAGGGACCATAGGATTAAGGACTTGCCCGAAACGCTACGCGTACTAGTGGCTGTACAAGAATGTAACAACTCTTGTATATATCACAAAAAAAAAAAAAAAAAAAAATACAGTTTTGATATTCCTAGAGTACGACTTAATCAAACTAGAAATGCTCTACAAATCAAGGGACCCAGATTGTGGAATGACCTTCCCAACCATGTTAAAGACTGTACCTCTCTCAACCAGTTTAAGATTAAAATGAAGCTATACCTAATAAATTCCCTGTAACCTACCTTACCCCTCTAATGTCATCCAATGTCTGTTTTTTTTTTTTTTAAAAGAGCGCTGTTTATCGACAGAATTGTATTTGTGCTGCTTTTTCAGCTATGTTTTCTTTCCATGTTTTCATTTTACTCTTTATGCTCAATTAGTATTAAGCTTTAGTCATTTAAGTTTTTTATGCCCGAAACGCTTTGTGTAATAGTGGCTTTAGGCATTGTATGTACTAGCCCTAACTATAAATCCACCACTCTTTGTAAAATCTCTTGTATGTATGTACCTTACCTAAATAAACATTTTGATTTTTTTTTTGAAGGCGGAGCTGGAGGTACACGACCGAAGCCCACCGACATCAGCCAAGAACTGACAGGCTCGGGTAGCTGGTGGGGATCTGGGGCTCCGCCTTTTCCCTCCCTGGAAGGGGCGGGTTGAGCAGACGGAGGCGCGTTGGTAACGAAATGATGTTATGCTTGTTTGATCGTTTTTCTTCATGTTGAGTTCTATCCTCACGTTCGGCGTTTTGTAGCATTTCCTCACCAGAAGAGGGGT
The DNA here is from genome assembly GCF_020424385.1 of Procambarus clarkii. Taxonomy (NCBI): domain Eukaryota; kingdom Metazoa; phylum Arthropoda; class Malacostraca; order Decapoda; family Cambaridae; genus Procambarus; species Procambarus clarkii. The sequence continues at coordinate 609 of NW_025565463.1, read as the reverse complement.
TGGGGGGGTTGGGGTGCCTATCTTTCTGGGTGCCCGACCCAGTGGATGGCAGACATAGAGTCCTTCTAAACTATATATAAGGTCTCTCTATAGGCCATTGCTCCTCGCGACTCTCTAAGGGGGGCCAAGTTATGGCTCGTGGATCCGGTAGGCAAGAACTCCATGCATCCTTATTATCCTTATCCATCCTAGCTTATACATCCGTATCAGCCGAATAGCTCCGGGGAGTCGAAGGGGCTCCCCCCCCCCCAGAAAATGCCAATTTTTTATACTAATATTGGTGTGGGTGATTGTCAACATATAAAATGTGACAAGATTTTTATCAGTGCATTCTAATGACAGACAAGAAGTGAATATGTTGACAACAATTCACACTGGTGAAATGGTTTACAGTGGTAAAATGAGGTTTGGAAGAGAAAGAAAATTGTATAAGCCAGAGTGCATCATTGAATAAAATATAAATATGAGATTGGTAAATAAATGTGACATGATGGTTCCTATACATACCACCTACAGGAACTAAAGCCAAAGGTGTACGTGAGTGTGTTGTTTGCAAGCACACAGAACGAAGAAACAGGAACAAAAAATCTGTGTGTATCTTGAGATTAT
>NW_025565462.1:0-32500 GCF_020424385.1 Procambarus clarkii | reverse complement strand
TTAGATTAGTTCTACTGCTAATTACCTTCTCATTATCCAGATTTATGATATGAATTGTGCCAATACTTGCCTCGCCTCTCTAAAGGTAATCCGAACAGAATCGACTGAGAATGGTCCAGGACGGACCGAAACGTCGTCGTCCCTTCACCTTCTAGTGTGTGGTCTGGTCATCATAATCCGAACATTGTTTCACCTAACAAAGTCTAAACTAAAAGCCACTCAATTTATGCTTAAAATTTCAGCTTAATTTAGACTGCTGTACACCTGTAATTTGTTGATATTGTTAAGAATAAAGTTCCTTTTAAGGATATTGGAAGTGTTTACATGCTGTGACGTTATTGTGAAACTCTTGGGCAACACTCGTAGTTTACCCTACTACACCAGTAGTACCCTAGTGTATACACTAGTGGGTGCTGGTGTACCTCACCGGTTGATTGACAGTTGAGAGGCGGGACCAAAGAGCCAGAGCTCAACCTCCACGAGCACAACTATGTAAGTACAATTAGGTAAATACACAATATAGATGGGGAACCCGTTTGCACCCAGGTCCCTTTCCCCTCATTCCCCTTCCCTTCGTCCCCCCTCTTTTTCCCCATTTCCCCACTCCCCCACTTTCTCTAAGAAAATTAATTATTAAGATGCTCTGAAACAACTTTTAATGACCTCATGATATGTATTTTAAAGTACTGAAAACTCTATGGAAAACGCCAAATTATTTCATACTCTTCTGCATAAGATTCAGCTGGAGGCCTCTTATAACATTTCTTAAAGTATTTAACTTGAGCCGACCATGACCAGCCTGTGTCAGTCCCACACCTCAGACCGTGTACCCCGCAAAGTTGGTTGAGGTTAGCACCAAGCATCTGGCCTCCAACCTTGGACATTCTCTTATAGATACAGATTATACGATACGGTTTACGCAAACTTTCCTAATTATAAATGTAAAACCATTTGTGAGACAAAGCTTGAATGATCTCGCAGCTGTAAATCACTGTAAAACTCTATGAACGCATCAGAATGTAAACCGGCGAGGCCAGGACTCTCATCAAAGAGTTTACAGCGATGTACAACCATTTCATGACTCAAGCTCTTGATCCGATTTGACCTTGAACATCAGCCTATCACGATCAATAATATCAAAGGCTTTTTCACACTCTAATATAATAATACACTGTCGACCAAGGCTTCTTGATTCCTGTCGAGTTTTAGTAACAGGGTCACAGGACTCGCTCAAGGTGGTCAGGTTGGGCATTGTGAATGTCTATACTACGCTTTCATTACAAAGTGTATCCTCACCTGTACAGAGTGTGTGGAGACATTTATGAATATAGTGATTTTATATTCTGACTCTCGCCATTTTTGGGCCAGGGGTTCTGTAAGGTGTTCACGGGTAAAGTGCTCTAGTTAATCAGATGACATCGTATTAATGTATTAGCATTGATTACGACAGTTTTGATGGCATTCTGCTCCCCTGGTTTCTGTCTCTCTGTCTGTCTGTCTCTCTCTCTCTCTCTCTCTCTCTCTCTCTCTCTCTCTCTCTCTCTCTCTCTCTCTCTCTCTCTCTCTCTCTCTCTCTCTCTCTCTCTCTCTCTCTCTCTCTCTCTCATTCTGTCTCTCAGACGCTCTTCCCCTCTCCCGACCCTCTCTCCCTCTCCCCATCACTTTCCCCCGATCTACTATCCCTCTTTCACACACACACACACACACACACACACACACACACACACACACACACACACACACACACACACACACACACACACACACACTCACACACACACAAAGTTATAATCCCAATGTCTGGCTCTCACTTGGGGAGAGGACGTAACTAAGCTTTTTTAACTGCTTAAGCCCGTGTTGCATCGCTTACATAAGTAGTGTTTACCATTTTCTCCTAAGTCTCAAGCTTTGTAGTGAGTTAACTGTGAAAGTTGTTAGTGACCATTGTTGTGTTGCTGGGTGTAAGCGTGAACCATGTGGGTGTAGCTGGGTGCTTTGTTCACCTGGGTGTTGTATTTTCTTGATAGGCTCTGGTCGGGGCAGAAACAACTGGACTCACTCGTTTACTGTGACGTTAGAAGTGTTGGGTTAAACCATTGTTTTTTTTATTAATACATTATTGTAGCTGCACAAATGTAGATGTACCTAGACTAGATGAAGGGGGAGTACAGTGTGTTAAAAAAGCTAGCTACGTGGTGTTAAAGAATGTCCATCACACAGCATGGTTAGTCATACAGAGGCATGTGATCAGTAGTCTGCACTGGCAGACTCTGGGTGCATTATGAGGATATCATCAACACAAGAGTGAATAAGGTAGCAGTGATACTAAAATTCCTTGTCTCGCAGGATGGTTAGTCATACAGGGCCATATGTTCTCTGCACTGGCAAATTTTGGGTGCACTATGAGGATATCTTCAAGAACACCTGAGTGAATAAAGTAATTGCAAAGCTCCAGGTACCTCATGCCAACTGGTCTGAAAGGTCTAATAACTGGGCATTCAGTGATGTAGTGCGGGAGATCGTGCCGTAGTTCCTGCTCACAGAGTTTGCACCTGGAGTGCTCAGGATTGGGAGATCCGTCACCTGTAGCCACCTGCCACAGGTAACGGTAACCCAACCTGATCCTTGCAACCACTGTGTCGCACAGTCTGGTCCACGTTTTGTGCTGCTCATAGATATAGGTTTCAGATCTGAAGAAATCATAGCTTTTTATACTAGTACTTTCAGGTCGTTGGGAGTCAGTAAGTTCTTTCCCATCAGACCTGAGTATTTGGACCAATACAGTTTTGACAGCAGAGATGGGGATACCTAGATCTAATTCAACTTCATCTTTGTTTACAATTTGGCTGCAATGTCTGTCTCATTATGATGGGTTATATTTATGTGTGAAGGTATCCATACGAAGAAGATTCAAGACCCTTTACTCTGTGCAGCGATTAGGTCATTTATAATTGGTAGTATGAGGTTCTTGCTAAATCCTCTTATCATCCAAAAACCTGTGGAGTACATGTACACAATTTGGGCAGTGTAACACCCAGCCACTTTTAGGCTTAGGAGTAGTACATAGGTATTACATAGGCCAAATGTTGTGCATATTAGGTAGAGGTTTGCTTGATGGATTGTTACCGATTTTTTTAATGCTGATTCGTATAACAAATTTACAAAACGTGTTTTTTTAAATACTATTTTGATATGAAACAACCGATACATATATTTTATTTAAACGAGAGAGAGAGTAAGAAAGAGTAGTGAGGAGCAGTGACTATCTTCTAATTAATCACTCACCCCCACACATGCGAATGATTGTGACTCTCCAATCTACGTTCTCACGACTAGATAAGGGTCCAGAAACACTTTCTTTTCATATGTGTGGGCTGGACACATATGACACATTTGTTATTGTGTCCGTGTACACTCCCACACTTGTACTCGGACTTGTGCCCCGTGTACACTCCCACACTTGTACTCGGACTTGTGCCCGTGTACACTCCCACACTTGTACACGGACTTGTGCCCCGTGTACACTCCCACACTTGTACTCGGACTTGTGCCCGTGTACACTCCCACACTTGTACACGGACTTGTGCCCGTGTACACTCCCACACTTGTACACGGACTTGTGCCCGTGTACACTCCCACACTTGTACACGGACTTGTGCCCGTGTACACTCCCACACTTGTACTCGGACTTGTGCCCGTGTACACTCCCACACTTGTACACGGACTTGTGACCGTGTTACACTCCCACACTTGTACACGGACTTGTACCCGTGTACACTCCCACACTTGTACACGGACTTGTGCCCCGTGTACACTCCCACACTTGTACACGGACTTGTGACCGTGTTACACTCCCACACTTGTACACGGACTTGTGCCCGTGTACACTCCCACACTTGTACACGGACTTGTACCCGTGTACACTCCCACACTTGTACACGGACTTGTGCCCGTGTACACTCCCACACTTGTACACGGACTTGTGCCCGTGTACACTCCACACTTGTACACGGACTTGTGACCGTGTTACACTCCCACACTTGTACACGGACTTGTGCCCGTGTACACTCCCACACTTGTACACGGACTTGTGCCCGTGTACACTCCCACACTTGTACTCGGACTTGTGCCCGTGTACACTCCCACACTTGTACACGGACTTGTGACCGTGTTACACTCCCACACTTGTACACGGACTTGTACCCGTGTACACTCCCACACTTGTACACGGACTTGTACCCGTGTACACTCCCACACTTGGACACGGACCTGTACCCGTGTACACTACCACACTTGTACCCTGACTTGTGCCCGTGTACACTCCCACACTTGTACACGGACCTGTGCCCCGTGTACACTCCCACACTTGTACACGGACCTGTGCCCGTGTACACTCCCACACTTGTACACGGACCTGTGCCCGTGTACACTCCCACACTTGTACACACACTTGTGCCCGTGTACACTCCCACACTTGTACACGGACCTGTGCCCCGTGTACAAGCTCGCCAGACGCCAGGAGGGAGATGCATATCGCTTCGCGCGCGCTCCCAAACTTACAGATAATTCTTGGAAGACATTTGATAAGAAAATTGAATTTCCTGAGTAGGCTGTGTGTAGTGGGGAATATTTTTATATGCGTTTACTTAGCCCAGCGAGTGAATGTGAAGAGGAGAGAGAACTGTTCACATTCACTCAACAGGCTAAGCAAAAAAAAAATAAATAAAAATAGGGGGTCGGTTTGAGGAGGGGGGTAGATAGTGGCCACCGTGGACCCCACTTGGTCCTCACTGACGATACCTAGTCTATACGCTACAATCCATCCTCCGAATTGACAGTACGATTCAATACTAAGTGTAATAAGTACTTTTCCTGACTGTCATACATAGTACATAATTGCACTTATGGGGCTGTTACATTTACCTCCCCATTTATTCTCCTTGTTATCTGTTAAGACACTCAGAATTTTAGGATGAAGTTTTAAAGTTCAGTTTGCTATACACAAGTTTTAAATATCAGGAATTTCTTTTTCAGCTTCATTAAACAATAGAGATTTTATACAAAATTTGAAAATATTCTGAGTTACTTTACAATTTATTTAAATATTTTAGTTTTGTTTTATTTGTTTTATAAAACTGTAATATCAATATAGGTATAGGTTAAGTAGTAATTGTAATTAAGAAGCAATAAAAATGCTTATCTTCAAAAACTAAGATGGTTAGGTTAGGTCGTGGTTTTCAAGTCAGCTTTTCAGGTAAACTCAGATATTCACAATATATTTGACAGTACGATTTAATACTAAGTGTAAATAAGTACAATTCCTGACTGTCATACATAGTACATAATTGCACTATGTATGACTGTCATACATAGTACATAATTGCACTATGTATGACTGTCATGCATAGTACATAATTGCACTATGTATGACTGTCATACATAGTACATAATAATTGCACTATGTATGACTGTCATACATAGTACATAATTGCACTGTTACATTTACCTCCCCATTTTTGGAGGACGGGCTGATACCCAGACACCGTCTCTCCTCACCATGTCAACCTTCAATCATTTTGGGACAAATGTCGCGGTTCATTTGAAGGGCGATGGTTCCCGTCATATTCCTTCTGGGGGAATATACACTCCACTTTAGGGAATTTGCACTGTACTGGGGGAATATACAATTACATTATAATAATAATACACTTGCACTTGTATTTCCCTGTATTTTTGGCTCTTGTATTTTTGAGGAAATACACACTGTTCGAAGGGAGTATACACTGTACTGGAGGAATATGCACTGTATTGAGGAAAGTATACGCTATACTGCGGGAATATATACAATGTATTGGGGAAAATATATACCCGCCAAACACACACCGAAACTACGACGTTGGTGCAACGTTCGAACAAGTTTTAACACCTCCTAACCAGTTATAACAACCAATATATCAAGTTGTAAGAACGTTCTAATACGTTATAAACACTTTAAGCCAAGATGTAACAACTTTATTACAAGTTTGTAACAAGCGGAAAATAGAGACAGTTTCGGTTTGTGTTTCCAGGGTATACACTGTACTGGGAATTATCCATTACTGGGGTAATTTACACTCAATTGGGGAAATATTCATTGTATTGGGAAAATATACAGTGAAAGGGAGACAGAGTGGGCTGAGTGGGTGTGAGGACTCCCCAAGAGGTAAATGCCATGAAAGGTCATATTGGGTGTGATAGGGGAGCATAGTTGGGGGTGGGGGGAGAGGAGGGACCCTATAATGAAGGTCAGGTGTGGGGGCACAGCTGTAGGGAGTGAGAAAGGTCACCACTGAAGGTGACCTTTAGCACTTGGTGACCTTTGGCACTTGGGGGGGGAGTGCCAAAGTTGCGTCTCTTTGAGAGGCAAAAAAAAAAGACAGGGAATTAAGAAAAAATATTAAATTGAGGCTGAAATGCAAATATTTGCTCATGTACAAGTTTTAAAATTTATGAAATTCAAAAAAGTTGAATTCATAAAATGATTGCTAATTTATAATTGATTTTAGTTTGCCAAGTTTTCAAATATATTATTATTTATACAAGAATGATGTAATTTTTATAGCCTAATGTATATTATAATTATAAACTGTTTAATATAGAGTGGTAGCAGCAACAGCAACAGCTGCAAAAGCAATAACAGCATCAGCAGCAACAGTAGAAGCATTAGCAAGTCTAGTGCGAGTGATAATACAATTAGAATTAAATAGAATAATAGTGAATGCTATACGGGAAAGCGTGGCCACCGGAGAATATCGGGAACGTTGGGATCCAGTCCCAACAAAGAGATCCCAAAGGAATCTGGATCCTACTATATTTTGATTTTAAGTTAATCCCTTTAGCAGGCCTGGCGTACGAATTTCAATGCATAGCTTGAATAGAAATTATATTTTTCACGTCATTCTGACTGTACCATCAATAACTGATTCTGAACTAGTAAAATGGATGCAGTAGGCTGCCTTCGACGCTTGAATTGTCTGGTATATTTAAGTAATTTAGAAATGTTTCGCAAGTGATCGATTATATGTTAAGTTAGAACGGGAGAAATTTTGATTATTCCAGTAATCATTGAGGAATGATTACTAATATGAGATAATCAATGATTAATATGATAATCAATGAATGATTAATATGAGATAATCAGTAACTATTTGTCTGAATGTACTGTCTGTCTGTCTGTCTGAGTTTAAAGGAGCCGTTGAGTGTAACCGTGGATTGTCAATGAGCAATCTGAGAGCAGCAGTACACCGAGAACTTCAACAAGATCTTGTAGATCTGAGGCAAAGTGAAATTGACACCAGTAATTCCATCTATCATCATACTATCATGCAAGAGGAGCCACACATCTATGGATCATCCAATAAAATCAGCAGACTTCTAGATGTTACTACTGCTCGGCTTAGACTCGGTTACAAGTATCTCTGGGAATTCTCATTATCTGCTGATGTAGACCTGACCAAATGTAAACTGTGTCAACAAAGCTATTCGCACACCCTCCGTCACTATGTGATGGAGTGCGAAAAGATACGTGAATTTAGAGACAATTCTATAACCAATGTTCCAGCGATGTGTCAATATTTCATTCAAAATGATCTGCTACCAGAAATTTTAGCCAAATATCCCCAGTTTGCTAACTGTAGGTAGTAACTAAGTGATTGTAACCTATCCACCGCTGCCCACTGGATGGGGGATGGTGTGCAGGACAAACATATAAATTTTGACACTAGCTCTCCACATATGTCAGGTGCTTAATTTAGAACCTGTACTTGAGGTCGATCTCGAACCCATTGTTGATGTGATGACTTATATTGAATTTTGTAACTAGCTCATCAAGATTGTAACTTGCTTAGCTAAATGAATTATGGGGTTCAGTCCCTGAGCCCATTATGTGCCTCTGTAACCCTTTCCACTACCGCCCACAAGATGGGTATGGGGTGCATAATAAATGAACTAAACTAACTAAACTGAGTGTACGCCTTTCAAATGGTGTGTTTTTGCTTGTATATACATATATATCTATATGTCGTACCTAGTAGCTAGAACGCACTTCTCTGCCTACAATGCAAGGCCCGATTTGCCTAATAAGCCAAGTTTTCATGAATTAATTATTTTTCGACTACCTAACCTAACCTAACCCAACTTTTTCGGCTACCAAACCTAATCTAACCTATAAAGATAGGTTAGCTTAGGTTAGGTAGGGTTGGTTAGGTTCGGTCATATATCTACGTTAATTTTAACTCCAATAAAAAATTGACCTCATACGTAAGAAATGGGTAGCTTTATCATTTCATAAGAAAAAAATTAGAGAAAATATATTAATTCAGGAAAACTGGCTTATTAGGAAAATCGGGCCTTGCGTAGTAGGCTGAGAAGTGCGTTCTGGCTACTAGGTACGACATATATATATATATATATATATATATATATATATATATATATATATATATATATATATATATATATATATATATATATGTGTAGAAATTGCATAAATTAAAAAAATATGAAACCTCTGTATTTTATTTATCCCATTTTAAACATTTTATATTTTTGTCAGTACATATATAATAACAGTACAAGAAATTTAAAATATATATATATATGTCGTACCTAGTAGCCAGAACGCACTTCTCAGCCTACTATGCAAGGCCCGATTTGCCTAATAAGCCAAGTTTTCATGAATTAATATATTTTCTCTAATTTCTTTCTTATGAAATGATAAAGCTACCCATTTCATTATGTATGAGGTCAATTTTTTTTTATTGGAGTTAAAATTAACGTAGATAAATGATTGAACCTAACCAACCCTACCTAACCTAACCTAACCTATCTTTATAGGTTAGGTTAGGTTAGGTAGCAGAAAAAGTTAGGTTAGGTTAGGTTAGTAGGTTAGGTAGTAGAAAAACAATTAATTCATGAAAACTTGGCTTATTAGGCAAATCGGGCCTTGCATAGTAGGCTGAGAAGTGCGTTCTGGCTACTAGTACGACATATATATATATATATATATATATATATATATATATATATATATATATATATATATATATATATATATATAACATGTTTTATTTTTATTGCTGGGGCGGGAGTGTAGGGGTGGGGGTGTGGGTGGGAGGGAAGGGATGGGGTGGAAATGGGAGGTGTTATGGAAAGGGGCGGGGGGGGGGGGGTTACTGGGATGAAAAATAAAGGGATTCAGACCCCCCCCCCAAAAAAAAAAAAAAAAAAAAAAAAATCTGTTTGAATTGCAATTATTCAGTGAAAATTATTTCGTAAAACGAGAGCGGTGAATTTGTTGAGTCAAGACGATGAATGTTGTCAGATACAGGTTGCCGTTAACTGTTATCTGTTGTCAGAGATCCCGTTATCACTCGTGTTTCTTTTGCGTTGCATCATGACCGTTACTGATCCTTGGGTGATGATGTAACCTGTTTGGTAATTAGTATGTTAACAGGCAGGTGATTAAGGCAGGTGAACCTGTTTAATACACATCTTGTAGGCTGTCTTGTTCCTAATGGTCATTATATATCCCTGATACTAGACTTGCTTCAACAGCATCTTAATAAGTTGGAAATCGTGTCTTTCTTTCTCTGCCTCCCTTCTCTCTCTCTCTCTCTTTCCCCTCTGTTCCCTATCTCCCTCTCCGTTCTCCCACCTCTCTCCACCTCTCTCTCTCTCTCTCTCTCTCTCTCTCTCTCTCTCTCTCTCTCTCTCTCTCTCTCTCTCTCTCTCTCTCTCTCTCTCTCTCTCTCTCTCTCTCTCTCTCTCTCCTCTCTCTTCCACCTCTTGTAAGTGTATTTCTTTAGTTGTGGCATTGAAATCACCAAGAGTGCATATATATATATATATATATATATATATATATATATATATATATATATATATATATATATATATATATATATATATATATATATATATATATATATATATATACCCCTCCTTACACTGTGCTTGTTCCTAGGTCTAAGATTGTGGCTCAGTCTGGGTTAGTCTTCTGTATTAATTTTACTCACGTTGTAGTGCTGTGTATAATAATTTGTGTATGCGTCTGAAATAACTTGTATTATTATTATTATCAGTATTAGTATTTGCTTTATCACGACTTGATTTGGGATTCAAGACAAACCGAAATGTCGTCAGTTTCATTTCATGTGTGTTGGGCGGGTTATTTGGCACGTTATTGGGCCTTATTCTCTGTATAATACTACTACTACTACTACTAATATTATTATTATTATTATTATTATTATTATTATTATATATATTATTATTATTATATCTTAATGGTACTTGCAGGGGTCGTGTGATATTCGTTGAAATATATATTGTGGTATTTTCATGGTATGGAGAAAAATATCTGGTCTTGGATAAGTGAAACCACAGAGATCTAATCTAGTATAATCTCCTTTACCCGAGCTGAAGAATAACATTGATGTTTCTTTGCTTACGTTTGTTGCTGTGAATCCTTGAATCTTCTTTGCCTTTTTCCGTGCCTTCTATACATAGATTTTTTTGTGGGGATTGGGGGGGGGGGGTTTAAGATCCCTACTGTTTCGCAGTTCATTATTTCTTAGACTCAGAACCCTTTAATTAGTCATTAAAATGCATTTGCGAATCTTGTGTCTTTTATGCATATCAAAATCGTCTTCTAGCTATTTTAAGTCTTTTAATCGTATTTTCCTCACAACTTTGTATCGGATGTAATTTTGCAAGTGTAGGTATTTAGTCCTTTTCCTAAATCGTTTATATATATATATATATATATATATATATATATATATATATAATATATATATATATATATATATATATTATATATATATTATATATATATATATCTATATATATATATATATATATATAATATATATATAATATATATATATATATATATATATATATATATAAACGATTATAAATGTTGTTAAATATGACCGAAGAGGTAAGATTAATAATTCTAACACGAATTTTCTGAATATTTCTTATGTTTCTTTTCACTGTCGATGGTAATTGAAAAATCAATTCTCCAAAATTCATTTTTATTTCTAGTCTGACGCGACACTTGAACGCGTTTCGTAATAACTTATTACATTTTCAAAGACTTTAGTTTACACACAACTGTAACCTGTAAACACTAAACAGAGTCAGCTAATCCGTCATACTTACACTCGCATTTGGTTGAGGTGATATGGTGCAACAGTTTTGAATGAGGTGAACAAACTTGTGACAAATACAAGACAGAACACGAAACTATGGGTATTAATTGGATATGAGAACATAAGAATGGAAGTAACTGCAGAGGGCCTATGGGCCCATACTTCCTTCTGATGCTTCTATATTGGTTCGGAGTCTTGAAGTGGGTAGAATATAGTTGTGCATTAATTGGCTGTTGATTGCTGCCCCAGCAATCAACAATCAGTATATATATATATATATATATATATATATATATATATATATATATATATATATATATATATATATATATATATATATATATAATACATATTAGTGTCTACCAACGGAGGCCCCAGGACGCAGACCAGGGGCACTCCACGTGTAACAAGTTCCTCTCACGAAATAAACTATATTTAAAATGGCAGAGGTCGCTCCACTCCACAAAAGAGGTAATATAGCAGACACACGACGATTATAGCCCGATTATTCTAACCTGACACACGAAACTCTTTGAAAGAGTGCCAAAAAAGCAAGACCACAAAACACACAGACTCAACCCGTCTACATAGCTGTCTTAATTCGTTTCTATATATATATATATATATATATATATATATATATATATATATATATATATATATATATATATATATATATATATATATATATATATTATTTTTATATATATATATATATATATATATATATATATATATATATATATATATATAAATATCATTTCCGCTAGTTCCCTACATCGTTATCTTTCCTTGTATCACACTTTATCTCCAGTTTCCATCCCGTTATTGATGGTGATTCCAATTAACAGCATTTGTGCTTTGCTGGACCCTTTTTTATTAGCTTCCTCTACGTGATTAATTGCTCTATTCATTCTAATCTGAATTGCATTTGGCTTGTTCCATTAGTGCAATTTGAGAATCGTCACGGATGCCTCGTTCTATAATTACGATTCCTCCTATTTTAACTTTATCTATTACCTTTGTGTATTCATTATGCCTGCGTTGAAGTCATAAACATTATATATATATATATATATATATATATATATATATATATATATATATATATATATATATATATATATATATATATATATTTATATATATATAATTACACTAGCTGAGTTTGGTGGGATAACCGGCGGTGCCCAACGGTCTCTGTCCGTTGCTGTCTGTCTTTCTTTCTGTCTATTTGTCTGTCTATCGCTGTCTTTGTTTTCTCTGCATGGGTCTAATTTTCTCTATGTCTCTGCCTCTCGGTATCTCTCTGTGTACAGTCTGAAGACTGCGTGAACACTGCAAAGGCAGAGGCTGGGCAGGTATGGGGGATAAGGGAGAATGACGCCGTGAATACATACTTCAGGGCATTATAAAGTATGATAGATTTTTCTTCCAGATACTGCAAGATTTGTCACGAGGGGGTCTAATTGATACCGTGTCAAGTGGCATTTGTTTCATTTATGCCAATCCCGACCCCCTAACTTGTTGGGCACTTACCCAGCAGAAATCGCTGTTAAAAATAATTGAGTGAGGGGTCTAGCTTCCAACCCCAAGACAGACATTATTAATTGTGGCACCAGTATAGGAATATTGACACTTGTCTGATAATATGTCTGGTTAGATTACCTTGATAATCCAAACGAATTCTTCATGGATCCGATACAAATCATACATCAGATGTCACCCTGTCCCCATTGGATTTTGAAGAAGCGATAGAAAGTATGCTTGTGCACTCTGCACCAGGTCCTGATTCTTGGAACTCTATATTCATCAAGAACTAGAAAACCACTGTCGCAGGCTCTTCAAATTCTTTGGAGGCAAAGCCTAGATACTGGCATTATCCCTGACATACTAAAAACAGCAGAGATAGCACCACTTCATAAAGGAGGAGTCACGTCCCTGGAAGACAGAAGAGTAAGGGGAGACATGATAACCACCTACAAAATTCTCAGGGGAATTGACAGGGTGGACAAAGACAAACTCTTCAGCACGGGTGGGACACGAACAAGGGGACACAGGTTTAAGCTGAGTACCCAAATGAGCCACAGAGACATTAGAAAAAACTTTTTCAGAGTCAGAGTAGTTAACAGATGGAATGCATTAGGAAGTAATGTGGTGGAGGCTGACTCAATACACAGTTTCAAGTGTAGATATGATAGAGCCCAGTAGGCTCAGGAATCTGCACACCAGTTGATTGACAATTGAGAGGCGGGACCAAAGAGGCAAAGCTCAATCCCCGCAAGCACAACTAGGTGAGTACAACTAGCTGAGTACACAGATTTCGCAAAAGCCTTCGACAAATGTGACCATGGAGTTATTGCACATAAAATGCGTTCAAAAGGAGTTACCGGAAAAATAGGCAGATGGATCTGCAAATTCCTGACTAATAGAACCCAATGTGTAATAGTCAACGAAATAATATCCGATCCATCAACCGTGAAGAGCTCAGTCCCCCAGGGTACTGTGCTTGCTCTAGTACTTTTTCCTCATCCTCATATCGGACATAGACAAGGACACAATCTATAGTATGATAACATCCTAGTGTCATCATCATGACACTAGGCTTTTTATGAGAGTAGACAACATAGAGGACAGAGCGAACCTCCAATCGGATGTAAATAAAGTCATTCGATAGGCTACAGAAAATAATTTGGTGTGATGAAGATAAGTTTTAGCTCCTACACTACGGAAAAAAATGAAAATATAAAAACGGAAACCACATACAAAACTCAGGCAAATCATAACATAGAACGAAAAGGCAATGTAAAGGATTTGGGTGTACTCATGTCGGAAGACCTTACCTTTAAAGAACACAATAAAGTAGCCGTCACAACTGCAAGAAAAATGACAGGTTGGATGACAAGAACTTTTCAAACTAGAGATTCTATACCAATGATGATATTCTTCAAGACGCTTGTGCTCTCTAGAGTGGAGTACTGCTGCACAATGACAGCCTATTTCAAAGCTGGAGAAATTGCTGACCTGGAGAGCGTGCAGAGATCCTTTACTGCTAGAATCCACTCAGTAAAGCATCTAAACTATTGGGACCAACTAAAATGCCTAAATCTGTATTCTCTTGAGCGCAGGCGGGAGAGATACATAATTTACACATGGAAAATAGTAGAGGGGCTGGTCCCAAACCTGCACACAGAAATAACATCACATGAGACCAGGAGGCATGGCAGGATGTGCAGAATACCCCCGTTGAAGAGCAGAGGTGCAACAGGTACTCTGAGAGAGAACTATCAACATCAGAGGCCCGAGACTGTTCAACACGCTTCCACTACACATAAGGGGCATAACTGGCCGACCCCTCACAGTGTTCAAGAGAGAACTATCAACATCAGAGGCCCGAGACTGTTCAACACGCTTCCACTACACATAAGGGGCATAACTGGCCGACCCCTCACAGTGTTCAAGAGAGAACTATCAACATCAGAGGTCCGAGACTGTTCAACACGCTTCCACTACACATAAGGGACATAACTGGCCGACCCCTCACAGTGTTCAAGAGAGAACTATCAACATCAGAGGCCCGAGACTGTTCAACACGCTTCCACTACACATAAGGGACATAACTGGCCGACCCCTCACAGTGTTCAAGAGAGAACTATCAACATCAGAGGTCCGAGACTGTTCAACACGCTTCCACTACACATAAGGGGCATAACTGGCCGACCCCTCACAGTGTTCAAGAGAGAACTATCAACATCAGAGGCCCGAGACTGTTCAACACGCTTCCACTACACATAAGGGGCATAACTGACCGACCCCTCACAGTGTTCAAGAGAGAACTGGATAAGCACCTCCAAAGGATACCTGATCAACCAGGCTGTGACTCATACGTCAGGCTGCGAGCAGCCGCGTCCAACAGCCTGGTTGACCAATCCAGCAACCAGGAAATCCTGGTCGACGACCGGGCCGCGGGGACGTTGAACCACGAAATCATCGCGAGGTAACCTTACTCACAAGATTTTCGAATTGCGGTTATCACCCTAAACCGTTATTACCCTAAACCGTTATCACCCTAAACCGTTATCACCCTAAACCGTTATCACCCTAAACCGTTATCACCCTAAACCGTTATCACCCTAAACCGTTATCACCCTAAACCGTTATCACCCTAAACCGTTATCACCCTAAACCGTTATTACACTAAACCGTTATTACACTAAACCGTTATCACACTAAACCGTTATCACACTAAACCGTTGTCACTCTAAACCGTTATCACATTAAACCGTTATCACACTAAACCGTTATCACACTAAACCGTTATCACCCTAAACTGTTATCACACTAAACCGTTATTACACTAAACCGTTATCACACTAAACCGTTATCACACTAAACCGTTATCACCCTAAACCGTTATCACACTAAACCGTTATCACACTAAACCGTTATCACACTAAACCGTTATCACACTAAACCGTTATCACACTAAACCGTTATCACACTAAACCGTCATATCACCCTAAGCAGGTTTTCAGCTTCAGAGTATTAATAGTTTTCTATTGGGTGTAAAACTCTGGATATTCCTGGACCGTCCGATCCAGAATATTATTTGAGAACCGGACAGTTAAAAGTTTGGTACAGCCAGCCAGTCCGGGCGAAAATGCTTGCGTTTTATGCCATTTTTAGTGTGGCACAAAAATGAAATTCGTACCGGCCAGCAGAGTTATATTTTAGATTCATGAAATCGCTCAAACTAGACAGCTGTTGGCGAAGGGAAAGTGTAGTAGTAGTGGTGATGGTGGTGATGGTGATGGTGGGGCTGCGGTAGTAATTAATGGTGATAATTGTGGTGTCCCGAAAGGTAGACGCTGACTGCTGACTGCTGCTGATGCTTCTGACGCTGCTGCTGCTGACGCTGGCGCTCTTGTTAAGGTGCTTCGAACTCATCACGACACACACACTTCCCTCAACCAGTTCTTTCCCCCTCCTATCCCCCTAGATGCTATCCTTAGTCTATCCTTACTCCTCTCCCGTCTCCCCTTATCAGTTTTACCTTCCTCCCCCCCCCAAGCCTGCCCCTCTCCCCCCCCTATAGTCTCCCTCCCCC
Source organism: Procambarus clarkii (assembly GCF_020424385.1). Taxonomy (NCBI): domain Eukaryota; kingdom Metazoa; phylum Arthropoda; class Malacostraca; order Decapoda; family Cambaridae; genus Procambarus; species Procambarus clarkii. Next base: position 16,195 of record NW_025565462.1, on the reverse strand, counting down.
TTCCCCCCTAGTCTCTTCCCCCCTTCCATCCCCTCCCACTGTCTTTTTTTCACCTCCCCCCCCCTTCCCCACAATCACTTTTCAAATTAAACAAAATTCTTCTACAGAAGACCTGTGGTTGTCCACTGTCTGATGTCCTCCTCAACTTCCCTCACACATTTACACGTGTATGCCAGGCATGGACCGTGACGTCATGGTCACACACCTGGTGAGACAGGTGTCACGGTCACACACCTGGCGAGACACGACCCGAGTGTCCGCACACACACACACACACGAAGATCAAAAGCTCTTGTCAAACGTGGAAACTTGAACTTGAGATGGAAGAGAAAAAGTCGAGAGAGTAGATCAATACCCGAGGTGAGTGATCAGTGCCTGCCGCCACGTCTGAGACCAGGGGGACAAGAGCTAACGTTAAGGTAAGTATAACCTAGGTCAGATATATATATAAAGGTAATGGTCAAGGTGTAGGCACCTCAAGAGCTCCTCTCGTTGTTCCTGGTAACGTTACGAGGTAACGTTACGTTACTGGTGACCACCACCACCTCCACCCTCCAGCTGCTATATTGTTTTGGTCTCTGGAGCTGGTGACAAGTATAGGGTGTTGTGTACAGGTGTAGTGTGAGTTTACTGGGAGGAGAGGAGTGATATTGAGAGTTTACTGGGCGGAGGAAGGGTGAGTTTACTCTGGCGGAGGGAGGGAGGGAGGGAAGAAGGGGGGGGGGGGAGATAGGAACCGGAAGACGAATTGATCTTTGTCACGTTGGCTGCCTTCCCTGACGTCACGCTTGGGCCCACCAATCAGCGCCACCGCTCCAGCTAGTGATGCAGACGTCACGCTTGGACCACCAATCAGCGCCACCGCTCCAACTGGTGACACAGACGTCACGCTTGGACCACCAATCACGATTCGTTCTACCAGAGACAGTGCTGCCATCTATCTATATCTAGAAGAGAGAATACCTGTTTGTCGATGTCTGTGTCTGTTCAAGGTTGGAGGTCAGACGCTTAGGGCTAGTCTCACCCAACTCTGCAGTGTAAATGGTCTGGTTTACAGGACGGACATAGGCTGGTTAGAGTCGGCTTATGTTAAATACTTAAAGAAATATTGGCATTTATAGAGACCCTCATCGGATTTTCATGTAGTTAAGAGTGAAATGTTTAGTGTATTCTCCATAGGGTTTTCATTGATTCATAATAATACATTTTAAAGAGATTCATAGTTGTTTCAGTTCAATATAATACATTTTCTTGCCCCTCTTGGGCCCTAACATCATTGACAAGGCTCTTCACAAGAAACTCATGGACTTAAGGAGGAATGGAGATAGGATCTTCACGCTACATGCATATCCCTTCCAAGGTTAACCTACCTTCCGAGGTGTGCCCTATCTGACAACAGCCAAAACTTGAAAGCTTGAAGAGGATGGCCGACATCCTACTGAAGACCTTGGTAGGAAAAGTTATCTATCTTTCCCTCAGTGACAGTCAGTGGAAACAAATGAGTAATTATAAGCCACTCTTCCAGTCAGACTCGGTGGCCTTGGTGTCCGCACTGCCACCTGAATTGTTGTTCCGGCTTTCCTACCGTCTTCCTCAGCATAGGATCACTGGTCAAGGAAATTCTGTTAGACAACTTTGGAAATTCAGCAGAGATACATGACCCACACTACATAGAATGGAACACATAATGGGGTACCCTGGCAGACTCAGCACTCAGAGCAACCTTACTAAAAGCCAACAAACAATCCACTGCAACAGCTCCATTATATACAAAGATGCCACAGCTTTACTGGAGGCAACAACAATCCCCACTTGATCATCTTTGCCTCACAGCTGTGCGGCTCCACATGCAGCGGACCTGATTTTGCCAGTCCATATGTCTGCAACAGGCACACGTCTTAAGCTGCAGCAGCTCTATACCAGACGCTCTCTGCCTTGCTTCCTCAGTCCACACTGTCTATAAGTATATTTGTGACGATGCACATCAATATTTGCCACACAGCCTGCACTGTAGAAAATCAGGGAGGTTAGCACTGAAGACAAAGTGAACGACAAACGTAAGATGAGCCTTGCCCCTGGGCAGTGTCCAGCAGAGAGAGAGCTTCATATTGTACCGTAAATCCTTTTTTTTTGGTCGTCTGGATGGAATCGCACAACACCCATGGAGAAACAGCAGACAATTGGCATGGAACTATACTTGTGCAGCCAACTTGGCAGCCACATACATCACCTATCTCAAATCAAACAAGTACATGGAAATAGATCACTAGTACACTTTTGTTGCATATTAGGTTCCGTGACGCTTGGGCCATGGGGAAAAAATGCAAGAAGGTTTGTAATTAAAAGATCTTGGGTCCAGGCTCATCGAAACAACAAGAGACCCAAGACCGGCGAGCGATGTATTCCAGAGCCTCAGTGTGGCGACCCAGAGGGGGAACGCCCGCAGCGTCCTCGGTTCTTTTCCTGGTGTTGGGAGAGCTGAAAGAATTTTACAGTCTTCAAGGAAACAAACTTCCTCTTATTTCCTCTTAATGTTCATGTTTTGTAACCAGTTATGTAACTGTGTAACCTTGTATAATAATGTCTATACTAACAATAAAAAAAGTGTTGATTGGAGGCGCAAATACCTAATTCGTATTGAGAGTAAAATGACTCTATCCTTCAATGCAGAATAGAGATTGATGCAAACTGATGTTCCATATGGAACACGGAACAGCAGTTTGTTCCAAATGGATGTTCCATATCAAGAGCAAAGCGACGGTAGTCATTTTAGTGACTTAAGAAGTTTATTCCAAATTTGCATGAAGTTTGTAAGGGCTTAAGGCTTCATCTGTGTATTTACAAATCACAAAACACGTTTAAATCAAAAGCTTTTAAGACTAATCTTCAATACAGGTAAAGGAACTAATTAGAAAATGTCTTAAATGTGAAGAAGGTTTATGAGGAAAATAGTTTCTTGTAGCAACCCGTTTTCTTACCTAATAGGTCGCAATTTTAACGGAATTGACCAATCCATTAAAAAAAACGAGCTATTAGTGAATAATAAAGCATTAAGTGTACAAAAGTGTAAATCAAACTTATATGTAATTGATTAACAGAATTATTTTGATTACAATGTGGAGAGTGAGGAGTGGTGTGAGGAGGGGGGAGGGGGGGGGGTTAAAAGGTGAGGGATGTGAGGAGTGAGGGAATAAGAGGGGAGGTGTTTGAGGGGTCCGGTTGAAGTTGAGAGATGGTTAGGGTGGTGGGAAGGGACGGTAGTGAGAAGGGAGAGGGGTGGGGGGAAAGGGGGGTGCTGGAAGAGAGAGAGAAGGGGGAGGTACACCAAATACCTCACAAGTCAGGGAATTGTCTGAATTGTTCAGGTTTTTCCCCGGAGTCGAAAAGGAAGTTTGCACCGCGCGTTGTTCCACGCGGGCCGGAGTCCATCTCAATTTGAAGTTGGGGCCGCTCCACGGAATTTAAATTTTAAAGCTTTTTTTTTGTGTCTGAAAAAAAATTAAAAGCAGTTTTACAAATTTATAAGACAATAGAATGAGCTTTATTAAAAGGTTTTTAAAAAGAGAGAAAGAGTGAGAGAGAGAGAAAGGGAGAGAGACAGATATATATGTAAATGCCATTTTTTTAAATAGATGACATTGGAAGAACCCTAATACATTTAACACAGGACATTGGAACCTTTAAAAAGGATCTTCGAAGGAATTACCAATGGCCTGCCAAAAGCCCATTCTTCTTCACCATGATTTAGTACCGACATCACCACCACCACCACCACCACTACCACCATCTACCACCACCATCACCATCGCTAGCACAACTACCACCATCAGAGACACTGACATCACTCTCCCTATCATTTCAGAACTACCACCACAACCACTACCACCACAACCATCACCGGTACAACGAAGTCTGGTATAAACCAACCTACACACTGCACACTAACCTCAAGATGCTACAATACAGTTTGTTACTCAAATGATGCGAGAGTTGTGTGCTACTGAGAACCTTCATTGATGGCAACAATGATAGAGTTTTGACTTGTGAACTTGGCTAGTGGTCACTGGACTTGGCCCCCTAATCATTGGTTGTAACCATTAGTTGCTTGTGCTCAGTGACTACCAATGGTTTATCGTGTTCAGTCTCCGTTGAGCTTCGGCTCTTTGGTCCCGCCAGTCAACCGGTGTACAGATTCCTGACCCTGTTGGGCTCTATCATATCTACATTTGATGATTGGTATGGAGTCTGCCTCCGTCACATCCCTTACTAATTAATGCATTCCATTTGTTAACTACTCTGCCACTAAAACAGGTCTTTCTAGTGTCTCCATGGCTCATCCGGGTACTGGATTTCCACCTGTGTTCCCTAGTGCGTGTACCCCCTCTGTTAAGTAAACTGTCTTTATCTACTCTATCACTTTCTCAGAGAATCTTTCATCTGGTGACCATGTCTCCCCTAACTCTTCTGTCTTCCAGCGAGGTGAGATTTACTTCCCGTAGTCTCTCCTCGTAGCTCATACCCCCTCAGCTCTGTTACTAGTTTGGTGGCATACCTTTGAACATTCTCCAGTGTGTCTGTAATTACCGAAGTGTAATTACCTAAATACAGTTACAGGATGAGATGTACATATAACTACAGGATGTAGTTACAGGCTCGTGGTGTCCCGTCTTCCCAGTACTCTTTATCACATGGCACATTGAAATTAGTGAGGGTGTTGGCCCATCATCATCTCACTTGTCCATTTCTGTTACTATTTTGGATGTAGTGATCATATCACCTCTTTTTCTTCCATCTTCAAGCTTTTGTTATATATAATGCCTTAATAATCTCTCCTCGCAGCTCTTTTTTTATCTCGGTTCCTGAAGCCATTTAGCTGCATGTCTTTGCACATTTTCCAGATTATTGATCGTGGGTGTGGCGCGCGAATGCGTCCGTGCGTGCCTGCATCTGCCCGTGCGTGCGTGCCTGCGTCCGTGCTTGCGTCAGTGCGTGCGTGCGTGCCATGGATATGCGGACAGAGAGAACTGACTCCTAAGGATAACCCTCCCCCTCTCCAAAAAAAAAAATCTTAATGCAATATAAATGTATAAAAATGGATGAGCTTTTATGTGGTTGATGGATTGTGGACACCTGTTATTGTGCTCACCTGTACCTCTTAGTCCTAGCACCCTCCCCCTCTTACTCCTCTCTCTCTCCTCTTGCTCCTCCCCCTCCCCTCTTACTCCTTCCCCTCCCTTCTTACTCCTCCCCCTCCCCTCTTACTCCTTCCCCTCCCCTCTTATTCCTCCCCCTCCCCTCTTACTCCTCCCCCTCCCTCTTACTCCTCCCCCTCCCCTCTTACTCCTCTCCCTCCCCTCTTACTCCTCCCCCTCCCCTCTTACTCCTTCCCCTCCCCTCTTACTCCTCCCCCTCCCCTCTTACTCCTTCCCCTCCCCTCTTATTCCTCCCCTCTTATTCCTCTCTTATTCCTCCCCCTCCCCTCTTACTCCTTCCCCTCCCCTCTTATTCCTCCCCCTCCCCTCTTACTCCTTCCCCTCCCCTCTTGCTCCTTCCCCTCCCTTCTTACTTCTTCCCCTCCTCTCATCCTCCTCCTCATCTTCCCCTCCCCTCTTCCTCCTCCTCTTCCCCCATTCCCTTTCTCACCTTTTTTCTCGTCCCCTCTTTCTCCTCTCCTCTTCGACCTAGCTCCCTCTTCGTCCCCCTCCCCTCTTACCCCCTCCCCTCTCACCCCCTCCCCCTCTTAACCCCCCCCCCCCACGGCACTAAAAGGTTTACGGTAAAAGTTTGATACTGCGCAGCACAGAGTCCGGAGACCCGTGTCGGGGAGGTGCCCGGAATATACACGAGCTGCTGGGTGATGCCCGCAGGCTGTTCACCCGGCGGGTGAACACGCGTGACGGTCCTGCAGGATGGTTGAACACGCATGACGGGCCTGCAGGATGGTTGAACACGCATGACGGGCCTGTAGGATGGTTGAACACGCATGACGGGCCTGTAGGATGGATGAACACGCGTAGCGGGCCTGCAGGATGTACCGGTTTCTGAAGCTGAACGTTAACAATGGCTTCAGTGTTCTCTTAACTGACGGCCTATTCCACACCCGGCAAAAACCTGTTTCAGACATTTCACTGTGGTACGCTGTGCACCTGTACCACACGGGCCACTGTGCACCTGTACCACACGGGCCATTGTGTACCTGTACCACACACGGGCCACTGTGCACCTGTACCACACGGGCCACTGTGCACCTGTACCACACGGGGCCACTGTACCTGTACCACACGGGGTCACTGTGCACCAGTACCACACACGGGCCACTGTGCACCTGTACCACACGGGGCCACCGTGCAACTGTACCACACAGGGGCCACTGTGCACCTGTACCACACGGGACCACTGTGCACCTGTACCACACGGGGCCACTGTGTACCTGTACCACACGGGGCCACCGTGCAACTGTACCACACAGGGCCACCGTGCACCTGTACCACACGGGGCCACCGTGCACCTGTACCACACGGGCCACTGTGCACCTGTACCACACGGGGCCACTGTGCACCTGTACCACACGGGGCCACTGTGCACCTGTACCACACGGGGCCACTGTGCACCTGTACCACACGGGGCCTCTGTGCACCTGTACCACACGGGGCCACTGTGCACCTGTACCACACGCGGGCCACTGTGCACCTGTACCACACGGGGCCACTGTGCACCTGTACCACACGGGGCCACTGTGCACCTGTACCACACGGGGCCACTGTGCACCTGTACCACACGGGGCCACTGTGCACCTGTACCACACGGGGCCACTGTGCACCTGTACCACACGGGGCCACTGTGCACCTGTACCACACGGGCCATTGTGCACCTGTACCACACGGGGCCTCTGTGCACCTGTACCACACGGGGCCACTGTGCACCTGTACCACACACGGGCCACTGTGCACCTGTACCACACGGGGCCACTGTGCACCTGTACCACACACGGGCCACTGTGCACCTGTACCACACGGGGCCACTGTGCACCTGTACCACACACGGGCCACTGTGCACCTGTACCACACGGGGCCACTGTGCACCTGTACCACACACGGGCCACTGTGCACCTGCGAGAACTTAGACTTCCATAAACTTGAACATTTCGTAAGATGGTTCTGTAACTTATGAAAAATCTTGAGATGGCAAACTTTGCACCATTGCAGAAGCAAGATAGCTTTAGAAAGGGGCAAGTGAACTTGTGAACACTAATATTTCAGTGTAGATCAGTCATTAAGATAGAGGAAATGGTTCTAAGCGTTATGTTTATGGACAGCTTGACGGTGTTTTAATGTTACGTTTCTTTTCAGCAATTGGTATTTGTTTTCATAAGTTCGAAGAAAAGGGATTGCACACACACACAAGGTGTAACAGGCAGATGGTCCCTAATGCACACATTGTGCGACAGGTAGAAAGTAGGTACTACCCGCTAGGTATGACACTCAGGGTGCGGAAATCACAAACTAGCTACTTCGTTCAGTATGGGACAGTCCAAGAGTTGTTACAACACACACAGAGGGTGCAGCAGGAGCAGGGGTCACACACATACACACACACACACACACACACACACACACACACACACACACACACACACACACACACACACACACACACACACACACACACACACAACTTTTTCAGTGTCAGAGTGGTTGACAAATGGAATGCATTAGGAAGTGATGTGGTGGAGGCTGACTCCATACACAGTTTCAAATGTAGATATGATAGAGCCTAATAGGCTCAGGAACCTGTACACCAGTTGATTGACGGTTGAGAGGCGGGACCAAAGAGCCAGAGCTCAACCCCCGCAAGCACAACTAGGTGAGTACACACACACACACACACACACACACACACACACACACACACACACACACACACACACACACACACACACACACACACACACACACACACACATACCGAGTGCGACACACGTTTACATTCCTGGCGTAATTGTGCCACAATCCTTACAAATGAGGACACATTCTCCACCCAGGAGCGGCCATGTGCTTCTATAGTTTCACGTGTGTGTCTATATTCCCACATGTGTGTGTTAGTTCCCATAATGGCGTTGTGTGTGCACGTGTGTGTGTGTGTGTGTGTGTGTACACACATCCTTACTTATCACTGATTACCTATCCAGTGTCTATGGAAGTTCAAAATCTAGCTCTGGTACCCGCTTCCCGTTTGTACCTTGGGGGGGGGTAATTGCTGGACAGGTGGTTCCTTCTTGTGGGGGGGGGGGGGGGTTGCCGTTATTTTTGCCTCGTCATATTATATATCAGAGCTTTATTAAGAACAATATCAGATGCTTTGTGGTAGTCAAGGAAGATGCATTCTACCCAGCCTTCTCCCTCTCTCTCTGGTGTGTTATTGACGGTGTCGTGGGGCAGCTATGCTGTTAGTCAGGCATGACTTACCCCTTCTATAGCCATGTTGTGCTCGGCTCTTGCAAAGTTTGCAGTCTCCACGTACTTGTACTCACCTAGTTGTACTCAACTAGCTGTGCTTGCAGGGGTTGAGCTCTGGCTCTTTGGTCCCTGTCATGTGAATCTCCCTGGACGCGACTACATGCGTGTGTGTGTGTGTGTGTGTGTGTGTGTGTGTGTGTGTGTACTCACCTAGTTGTGATGTAGATACTGCCTTATCTACATTTGAAACTGTGTATGGAGTCTGCCTCCGCCACATTATTTTTCCTAATGCATTCCATTTGTTAACTATGACACAAAAAAAAATCTTTCTAATCCCTCTATGGCTCATTTGGGCACTTAGTTTCCGTCTGTGTCCCCCTAGTACTTGTGGCCCTCTTGTATTACGTGTATTAAATAAATTACCTTTATCTACCAGGTGTCCCAGATGCATTTACCGTAAGTCAATAGATGACATTACCGGAACAAAATCCCCGCAGACACTCACACTTCACATTGGATTTATGAGGCGCGCTGTTCAGTCCTCACTTCAAGAACGATATTACTTAAAGCCAATATGAGTGAAAGTACAATACTGAACTGTATTGTGCTTGTTCCCCTCAAAGGTTTTACACTATTGAGTACTTCAAATGACATTCCCAGAAGAGGGAACATTAGCTATAAACCTAAACTCACTAGGCCTAATATACATCTCACGCCGGATGATTTAGTGCATATTTGTGCTGTATTAAGACTTGTGCTGTATCATTATATTTGATTCTTTCCCTCTTTATCACGATTCTCTACAAAATGAATGATACAAAACGTGGTTATATATATTTTTGGATTTTTGGTGCACCATTTCATTTTTGTACTTTGTATACCCATATGTATGAGTACTAACGTTTATGGACGACGGGATACGCCATATATGTATATATGTGTGTTTATGCCCAAAAAAAAAGTGTAAACAGTGTTGGCATTTATCTATCTACCGTATTTTGCCTTCCTGGCAACAAAATTACGAGAAAAAATAAATGTGTTTATAAAAATAGAGGACAAAAATGTTTTCAGTTGGACGGGGATCAAAGCTTTACGATTTAACGCGAATCTCGGTAAATATTTAGTTATAAATTTGGTTGTTTTAATTTAATGCAAACAATTACAACAGAGGCCGTCAACAGTAGAGCGGTTGTGTCCCGCGCTACAACACGCTACAGTGTTGTAGGCTGTATCTCCGTGTACAAGGATGTATGTCTGTATTTCCAGTAGCTGCAAACTTTGAAAGACAAATATTAAAATGCTCTCTCTCTCTCTCTCTCTCTCTCTCTCTCTCTCTCTCTCTCTCTCTCTCTCTCTCTCTCTCTCTCTCTCTCTCTCTCTCTCTCTCTCTCTCTCTCTCTCTCTCTCTCTCTCTCTCTCCTGCCGCAAGCAACAGCCTGTTGGATCAAGCTCTCACAGGTCAAGCCTGGCTCCGGGCCTGGCCAGGGTGGGTAAAAAGAACTTCCAGAACCCTCATCCAGGTACAATCCAAGTACAAAGTTCTTACCTTTTGTGCATTTTGTTCAACTGAAGACAGCTACGCCACGTCGGGGGCTGCTGAATCGGGCCTTGGGCCTATGTAGACCTGGTCCTATGTAGACCTGGTCCTATATAGACCTGGTCCTATATAGACCTGGTCCTATATAGACCTGGTCCTATGTAAACCTGGTCCTATATAGACCTGGTCCTATATAGACCTGGTCCTATATAGACCTGGTCCTATATAGACCTGGTCCTATGTAGACCTGGTCCTATATAGACCAAGTCCTATGTAGACCTGGTCCTATATAGACCTGGTCCTATATAGACCTGGTCCTATGTAGACCTGGTCCTATGTAGACCTGGTCCTATATAGACCTGGTCCTATATAGACCTGGTCCTATATAGACCTGGTCCTATATAGACCTGGTCCTATATAGACCTGGTCCTATATAGACCTGGTCCTATATAGACCTGGTCCTATATAGACCTGGTCCTATGTAGACCTGGTCCTATGTAGACCTGGTCCTATATAGACCTGGTCCTATATAGACCTGGTCCCATATAGACCTGGTCCTATATAGACCTGGTCCTATATAGACCTGGTCCTATATAGACCTGGTCCCATATAGACCTGGTCCCATATAGACCTGGTCCTATATAGACCTGGTCCTATGTAGACCTGGTCCTATATAGACCTGGTCCTATATAGACCTGGTCCTATATAGACATGGTCCTATGTAGACCTGGTCCTATGTAGACCTGGTCCTATATAGACATGGTCCTATATATAGTGCTTTGAATACCGGTAGATTGTCAGGATGCTCACCAGTTTGGCTTAAGGTGTTCCCTTGAACTGTTGGTTCTGGGAGGCTGCTCCCGCTCTGGTCTATATAGCTGTCCGCACTGCGCCTGTGTGCTTGTAGCCAGCACCAACAGATGGCGCAGTCATCGTAACACACACACACATATATACAAACGACCTCTTTTATGATGGCACTGTATTACCGCGGATGGTCGTTATATATCAGGTACCGTTATAACACGACTCGAGGGAGTGTATAGTGACCGCACCTTGTTTTGTCGCTGTCTGTCAAGCCCCTTGTGACCCGCTGGGTTGTTGTTGTTGTTGTTGTTAAAGATTGACTGCCTGGAACAAAAAAAAAAGTTCCAAGCAGCACGGGCTATGGTGAGCCCGTAAGTACCCGCTGGGATTATATACACGTCACTTGCGTGTTCCGATGTTACGACGGATTATACGACGTCCTCTTTGGTGTTGGGATTATACAACATCTTCTGTGTCCAGTATACTGAATAGTGTGATCGGTAAACTTTTCACGATACATAATATGTATTATGGTGTAATATATATGTATAATACGTATAGGTATGAAGGTCCAGTATGTCTGAATGTATATTATATATGTATGAAGGTATGGTATGATTATATGTATAATGTATAATTATAACAGATAATTATTTATGTATGTATATGTAAGCTTGAAAGTTTATGTATACATGTGTTGTGTGAAAGTGTGTGTGGGGGGGGGGGTATATATGTCTATGTATATGTATGTCTGCTGGAGATTTTGGAAGCCATTTGGGTGAACGAGGGGTTGGAACCAGCACCTTGTGTCAGGCGAGGCTGGTTTTGTTCCAACCACACACACACACACACACACACACACACACACACACACACACACACACACACACACACACACACACACACACACACACACACACACACACACACACACACACACACACACACCAGCCCGTCCTCTTAAAGTTTCCCAACGTCAAGAAACTGTCGTACTAAAGTGCCCCTTATCCTAACCGTCCAGAGGCCCCAAAATAGAAAACGGGACAATTTGTCACTTTCGCGAACCGCCACCATTTTCTAGTACGACGATTTTTACCTAATGTGGAGTGTGTGAGAGAGAGAGAGAGAGAGAGAGAGAGAGAGAGAGAGAGAGAGAGAGAGAGAGAACTGTAGAACATGTTCCCAGACGATCGTTATTATTATTAACATCTTTATTGAGAAAAAATCAGGCGGTCAATAATGGAGTCTCTGAGGACGATTATATTTTGCCTTAAGTCGAAGAACACAAGGCGGCGACAGTGTCCCTTCCCCAAGTTAGTGCTCACGTTCCACTATCATCGCTCATTGTCACTACAACTGCAGGATTAGTTGGACCAACGTTAATGAAACTGATGGGCTTGTCGTGGGATTATAAAAATAGAGTGGATTAATGCTTGGCCCGTGATTGGATGGAATCCTCCAATAGAATTTGTGGATTATGTGAATGGAATCTGTCTCGATTAATTGGAATTTTGTGTAGTAAATTATATAGTGTGCTCTTTGGCGTAAGTAGCGTGAAATAGGAATGGTGGATTTGTCGGAGTGTTTTCATGTAAACAAAGTCACATGTACACACACACACACACACACACACACACACACACACACACACACACACACACACACACACACACACACACACACACACACACATACAGACACAGACTAGTGCACAGACTAGTGACATACACTGCCACCAGACTAGTACCCGAGCTGAGAGGTATGAGCTACGAGGAGAGACTACGGGAATTAAACCTCACTTCGCTGGAAGACAGAAGAGTTAGGGGGGATATGATCACCATATTCCAGATTCTGAAGGGAATTGATAGGGTAGATAAAGACAGGCTATTTAACACAAGGGGAACACGCACAAGGGGACACAGGTGGAAACTGAGTGCCCAAATGAGCCACAGAGATATTAGAAAGAACTTTTTTATTGTCAGAGTGGTTGACAAATGGAATGCATTAGGCAGTGATGTGGTGGAGGCTGACTCCACACACAGTTTTAAATGTAGATATGATAGAGCCCAATAGGCTCAGGAACCTGTACACCTGTTGATTGACGGTTGAGAGGCGGGACCAAAGAGCCAGAGCTCAACCCCCGCAAGCACAACTAGGTGAGTGCAACTAGGTGAGTACACACACACACATTAGGGGAGTACACACAGTGAAGCGTGTGACTCAGATGTGTCACAGAGATGTTAGAATGTTTTCCTATAGCGTGAGAGCAGTGGGTAAATGGAATGACCTAACGGAGCAGATTGTACAGGTGGTCTCCATTCATAACTTTAAAAGCTGGTATGATAGGGAAATAGGTCAGGAGTCGTTGCATTAGACAACCAAAGGCTAAGAAAGCGGGGTCCTAGAGCTTGAGCCTGCAGGCACATATATATGAGTACACACTGGTCACTAAGAATAGCTTGAGAACTGAGTCATTACACTGAGCGGTGAATGTTCGGAAGGCGGGGCCAGGAGCTGAGGCCGACCGTAGACCACCAGCCGACCAAAGACCACGATAAATCGCAATGTATTGCTCATGTTTCATTAATATCACAGAGAGAAATGTTGCCCTGATTTTGTAGCAGGTAATTCAGAATTACATGATGCTGTGTTTCGAAATTAGAGTGGATATATGTTCTCAAAAAGTGTTGTATAAATGTTGCAAAGTTAACATTTCTCAAATGTGTATCAGTCACTGATGAGTGAACGATTTGTTGTATTTGAAAATTAATCTACAGATGTTATATTTTTTATGGCCAACACGACATAGGTGCAATTCGCACAATGTTGTGTGTGTGTGTGTGTGTGTGTGTGTGTGTGTGTGTGTGTGTGTGTGTGTGTGTGTGTGTGTGTGTGTGTGTGTGTGTGTGTGTGTGTGTGTGTTAAATACATACACACGAGACGTTCATACATGTATACACTCTTCAGCAACATTAATATATTTTGGGATAGGATTTATTGACGCCGGCAAATGGTACCATTTTTGTAGACTGTAGTTCATATTATTACAAGTTGCACGTTAATCATTTGCTCAGATAAATTAGGTTCGTCTTAACGATCCCCCCAAAAAAAATGCCATGAAAAAAAACTTGAGAAAGTTGTTAATTGGTTCGTGATCCTGTGGTCCAGACCTGATCACTTTTATGGACTTTTTAAAAAGCCATTAAATTATTTTTACCGTGAACTTAGCTAGAGGGGATTTTTTCCTTCTACAGAGATGTGGTATGGAGTCCACATGGTGACGCTGTGTGTGTGTCATTTTATTGTTTTACAACCAAGTGCTCGGTTAAGGAACCAGGGGTCAGATTCACGAAAGCACTTACGCAAACACTTACGAACCTGTACATCTTTTCTCAATCTTTGGCGGCTTTGTTCCCAATTACTAAACAGTTAATGAGCTCCGAAGCACCAGGAGGCTGTTTATAACAACAACAACAGTTGAATGGGAAGCTTTCATGCTTGTAAACTGTTTAATAAATGTAACCAAAGCCGTTAAAGATTGAGGAAAGATGTACACGTTTGCAAGTGCTTGCGTAAGTGCTTTCGTGAATCTGGCCCCAGGTACGCCAACGTGCAGAGCGCTCCTGGCTTTCTGGGGTTCGAATCCTTCTGGGTTTTGGAGTTTTCAGTTGCATATTGGCTTCGGGATCATTCAAGCTTGTTCGCATATATATATATATATATATATATATATATATATATATATATATATATATATATATATATATATATATAATATGTGAGTGTAGTGTGTGTGTGCATTAATATTTGTGTATTGAGAGTGGGTTTGTGTGTGTATGTGTTATGTATTTTGCCCAATGTATACTGTGTTATATCCATGCTCTAGGGAAAGATTGTAATACAAAGTTTATACATAGAACTCAACTGGCTTCATGCATACAAATGGCTTTCAACAGTAACAACAATTGGTCATGAATAGCATTAAGTTTGGAAACTACCTTGACCGTAGTTCAGCCAATACCTGATTGTTTCATATTCTCTTTGGCTTACGTCCAGTGACTTTATGTAAAAATAAAAAAAACACGTTCACATTACAAGAGTTTAAATGCCTTTCCATGGACATTAAAAAGGTGTAGCCGTGTGCTTTTAAGGTCACTTTTGTTGGTTTTATTAAGGTTAGGTAGACATCACTGTGCTGGTAAGCCTGTGTGAGCGGGTTTCAGCGAATGGGTCAAGAGTTCAATGGGTCAATGGGTCTCTTTAAGTTCATCTGCTGTACCCATTTCTCCGGTTGGTTAACCATTCGTGGAATTGAGGAAATACACGAGATGTGAGTCTGGTCAACTAGATCTGCACTAGGTGACCTTACCTTGAGGTTACCTTGAGGTGCTTCCGGGACTCAGCGTCCCCGCGGCCCGGTCGTCGACCAAACCTTGGGTAGATCACGAAGATATCTTCAAGTATCCATGACCAAATGAAGTAGACCTCAAAGTATCTCTACCAGTCTCGCTCCTTACTTGTGGTTGGGGGAAGGGGAAAGGGATAGAGAAGGTCCCAAGTTGTGTGTGTGAGGAAGATGGGGGGTAAATCCTGAGTTATGGGAGAGGAAGAAGGCGCACTTAGAGCATACTTAGAGAAAGGACAACACATTTAGCGCCCCCACACCAACAACGTAGCATGATGCCAGTGACCATGTATATGCCCTCGGAGCCTCGTGTGGGGACACAACGACCGGATAGTGTGGGGTAAGAGACCTTAGTGAATAGTGAGATAAGAGGAAGGAGGGGGACGACTAGATTACTTGCCTGGGGACTATCCTCCAAGTTATTAAGAGGAAGATTACCTCTTTCTTCCAGACAACAGTTCCCTCCACAACCCCTCCCCCTCACACACCCCATTCATTATATCCACCCCTCCCCCACCCCCACCCCCCTCCCCAACCCCTCAGTCTAATCAGCACACCCCCCAACTCTTTTTCTCAGCGTTGCTTTCGTCTCATCCCCCACTTTCCTTACCTCATCTCTCCCTCTCCTCACCCCTCCCCCCCCCCATCGTCTCATCCCCATCTCCCCCCACCCCACCCATCCCCCCCCCCCACCTTAAACGCAGCTTAACCACATCAAACTATCAGAGAGAATTTTCTCCCAGTATTATATTCCCAAAATGATCGTTCCCTGGTGGGCCATTTTGGTGAGCTCATTCACGCTCTTACTTCACCCATTTTGGGCCGCGATTTTACCAGCTAAAACATTTTGGTGGCTGTGGGGTGGTGGTGGTGGCTGGGGGGGGGTGGGGGGGTGGGGAGGTGGTGGTGGCTGTGGGGGTGGTGGTGGTGGCTGTGGTGGTGGTGGCTGTGGGGGGGGTGGTGGTGGCTGTGAGGGGTGGTGTGTGGTGG
>NW_025565461.1:0-82240 GCF_020424385.1 Procambarus clarkii | reverse complement strand
GTGATGCTGGTGGTGTTGAGGGTGTTGGGGATGCTGGTGGTGTTGAGGGTGTTGGTGATGCTGGTGGTGTTGAGGGTGTTGGTGATGCTGGTGGTGTCTAGGGTTGTTGGTGATGCTGGTGGTGGTGTTGAGGGTGTTGGTGATGATGGTGGTGTTGAGGGTGTTGGTGATGCTGGGTGGTGTTGAGGGTGTTGGGTGATGCTGGTGGGTTTGAGGGTGTTGGTGATGCTGGGTGGTGTTGAGGGAGTTTGGTGATGATGGTGGTGGTTTGTAATGCTGGTGGTGATGAGGGTGTTGGTGATGCTGCTGGTTTTGAGGGTGTTGGTGAAAGAACATAAGAACATAAGAACAAAGGTAACTGCAGAAGGCCGATTGGCCCATACGATGCAGCTCCTATTCTTTAACCCCCCAATCCCTCTCATATACTTTGTCCACCCGTTGCTTGAAACAATCGAGGGACCCCACCTCCACAATGTTACGAGGCAATTGGTTCCACAAATCAACAACCCTGTTACTGAACCAGTATTTACCCAATTCTTTTCCTAAATCTAAACTTATCCACTTTATATCCATTTTTTCGTGTTTCTGTCCTGTGTTGATACTTTTAATACCCTATTAATATCCCCCCGGTTATGTCCATTCTCCACTTGTAAACCTCTATCATGTCACCCCCTAACTCTTCGCCTTTCCAGTGAATGCAACTTAAGCGTTGTTCATCTTTCTTCATATGAAAGATTTCTAATTTTGGGAATTAACTTAGTCATCCTACGCTGGACACGTTCAAGTGAAGTTATATCCATTCTATAATAGTGCGACCAAAACTGAACTGCATAATCTAACTAAATGGTGGCCTAACTAGAGCACAGATATAGCTTGAGAACCACACCAGGTGTCTTGTTACTACACGCCTGCGATTAATAAATCCAAGTGTCCGAATGCTGGTGGTGTTGAGGGCAGTGGAGACGCTTTGTGATGGTTGTTGAGGGCGGTGGAGACGTCGTGTAGTGATGTTAACTGCGGTGGTGACGGTGTGTGGTGTTGAGGGGGTTGGTGACGCTGTGTGGTGTTGTTGGCGTTTGAGTGACGCTGTGTGGTGTTGAGGGCGTTGGTGACGCTGTGTGGTGTTGAGGGTGTTGTGATGCTGTGTGGTGGTGAGGGGGTTGGTGACGCTGTGTGGTGGTGTTGAGGGCGTTGGTGACGCTGTGTGGTGTTGAGGGCAATTGGCGATGAGTGTGGTGGTGTTGCACCGGTGTTAGTGATGCCGTGGTGGTGTTGAGGGTGTTGGTGACGCTGTGTGGTGTTGAGGGAGTTGGTGACGCTGTGTGGTGTTGAGGGCGTTGGTTTAACGTTGTGGTGGTGTTGCGATGGTGTGACGCTGTATTGTGTTGAGGGAGTTGGACGATGATGTGTGGTGTTGAGGGCTGCTGGGTGACGGTGAGTGAGGGTGGGGTGTTGGTGATGCCAGGTGGTGTTGAGGGTGTTGGAGATGCTGGTGGTGTTGAGGGTGTTGGTGACGCTGTGTGGTTGTGTTGAAGGGTGTTGGTGATGCTGTGTGGTGTTGAGGGTGTTGTGAGCTGTGGGTGGTGTTGAGGGTGTTGGTGAGGCTGGTGGTGTTGAGGGTGTTGGCGATGCTGGTGGTGTTGAGGGTGTTGGTGATGCCTGGTGGTGTTGGTGGTGTTAGGGATGCCTGGTGGTGTTGGTGGTTGGTGTTGAGGGCTGTTGAGGGTGTTGGTGATGCTTGTGGTGTTGAGGGTGTTGATGATGCTGGTGGTGTTGAGGGTGTTAGGGATGCTGGTGGTGTTGAGGGTGTTGGTGGTGTTGAGGGTGTTGGTGATGCTAGTGGTGTTGAGGGTGTTGGTAATGCTGGTGGTGTTGAGGGTGTTGGTGTTGATGGTGGTGTTGAGAGTGTTGGTGATGCTGGGTGGTGTTGAGGGTGTTGGATGATGCTGGTGGTGTTGACGGTGTTGGTGATGATAGTGGTGTTGAGAGTGTTGGTGATGCTGGTGGTGTTGAGGGCTGCCGATGACGTGGGTGTGGTGTTGAGGGTGTTGGAGACGCTGTGTGGTGTTGAGGGTGTTGGAGACGCTGTGTGGTGTTGAGGCTGTTGGTGATGCCTGGTGGTGTTGAGGGTGTTGGTGATGCAGGTGTGTGTTGAGGGTGTTTGGAGATGCTGGTGGTGTTGAGGGTGTTGGTGACACCGGTGGTGTTGAGGGTGTTGGTGATGCTGGAGGTGTGGTGGGGGTGTTGGTGATGCTGGTGGTGTTGAGGGTGTTGGAGATGCCCTGTGGTGTTGAGGGTGTTGGTGATGTGGGTGGTGTTGAGGGTGTTGGTGACGCTGTGTGGTGTTGAGGGTGTTGGTGACGCTGTGTGGTGTTGACGGTGTTGGAGATGCCGGTGGTGTTGAGGGTGTTGGAGACGCTGTGTGGTGTTGAGGTGTTGGGAGACGCTGTGTGGGTGAGGGTGTTGGGGACGCTGAGTGGTGCTGGGTGGTGTTGGTGGTGGTGGTGAAGGGCGTTGTGGTGCTGAGTGGTGAGGGTGTTGGTGACGCCGTGGTGTTGAGGGCTTTGGAGACGCTGTGTGGTGTTGAGGGCGTTGGAGACGCTGTGTGGTGTTGAGGGCTGTTGGAGACGCCGGTGGTGTTGGGGCGTTGGAGACGCTGGTGGTGTTGAGGGCTGCCAGAGACGTGGTGTGGTGGTGTTGAGGGCTGGTGGGACGCTGTGTTGGTGTTGAGGGCGGTGGAGGAGTGCCGATGTGGTGTTGAGGGCTGTTGGTGACGCCGGTGGTGTTGAGGGCTGTTGGAGACGCCCTGTGGTGTTGAGGGTGTTGGTGACGCCGTGGTGTTGAGGGCTGTTGGAGACTTGGCGAGTGGTGTTGAGGGACGCTGACGTGGTGGTGTTGAGGGTGTTGGAGACGCCAGTGTGGTGTTGAGGGTGTTGGTGACGCCGGGTGGTGTTGAGGGTGTTGGACGCTGCCCTGTGGGTGTTGAGGGTGTTGGAGACGCCGTGTGGTGTTGAGGGTGTTGGTGACGCCAGGAGTGGTGTTGGGGCGTTGGAGATGCCGAGTGGTGTTGAGGGTGTTGGAGACGCCGTGTGGTGTTGAGGGCGTTGGAGACGCTGAGTGGTGTTGAGGGTGTTGGGGACGCCGTGTGGTGTTGAGGTGTTTGGTGACGCTGGTGGTGTTGAGGGCGTTGGAGACGCCGGTGGTGTTGAGGGCTGTTGGAGACGCTGGTGGTGTTGAGGGTGTTGGTGACGCTGGTGTGGTGTTGAGGGCTTGGTGACGCCGGTGGTGTTGAGGGTGTTGGTGACGCTGGTGGTGTTGAGGGTGTTGGTGACGCCGGTGGTGTTGAGGGTGTTGGTTGACGCTGTGTGGTGATGGTGGGGGTGTTGGAGACGCCGCTGGGTGGTGTTGAGGGCGTTGGGGACACCGGTGGTGTTGAGGGGCGTTGGTGACGCCGGTGGTGTTGAGGGCTGCGGGAGGGTGCTGTGGTGGTGTTGAGGGCGTTGGAGATGCTGGTGGTGTTGAGGGCGTTGGAGACACCTGGTGGTGTTGAGGGTGTTGGAGACGCCAGTGTGGTGTTGAGGGTGTTGGTGACGCCGTGTGCTGAGGGTGTTGAGGTGTGTTGGTGATGCTGGTGGTGTTGAGGGTGTTGGGGACGCCAGTGTGGTGTTGAGGGCGTTGGAGCTGCCGAGTGGTGTTGAGGGTGTTGGTGACGCTGGTGGTGTTGAGGGTGTTGGGGACGCCGGGTGGTGTTGAGGGTGTTGGGGACGCCAGGTGGTGTTGAGGGTGTTGGTGACGCCAGGTGGTGTTGAGGGTGTTGGATGACGCTGGTGGTGTTGAGGGTGTTGGAGATGCTGTGTGGTGTTGAGGGTGTTGGAGACGCCGTGTGGTGTTGAGGGTGTTGGTGACGCTGGTGGTGTTGGGGGCGTTGCTGACGCTGGGTGGTTGAGGGTGTTGGAGACGCTGGTGGTGGTGTTGAGGGCTGTTGGAGACGCCGTGGTGGTGTTGGTGTTGCTGCAGGAGGACACACCGTTGGTGAGTGTTGGAGACGCTGGTGGTGTTGTGAGGGCTGTTGGAGTGACGCTGTGCTGGTGTTGAGGGCGTTGGATGCTGGTGGTGTTGAGGGCTGTTGGAGATGCTGGTGGTGTTGAGGGTGTTGGTGATGCTGGTGGTGTTGAGGGGCTGTTGGAGATGCTGGTGGTGTTGAGGGCTGTTGGAGATGCTGGTGGTGTTGAGGGCTGTTGGAGACGCTGGTGGTGTTGAGGGTGTTGGTGATGCTGAGTGGTGTTGAGGGCGTTGGAGACGCTGGTGGTGTTGAGGGCATTGGGTGATGGTGATGTGGTGTTGAGGGTGTTGGAGATGCTGGTGGTGTTGAGGGTGTTGGTGATGCTGGTGGTGTTGAGGGCGTTGGTGACTGCGGTGGTGTTGAGGGTGTTGGTGACGCCCTGTGGTGTTGAGGGTGTTGGAGATGCCGTGTGGTGTTGAGGGTGTTGGTGATGCCGAGAGGTGTTGTTGGAGTGCTGAATGATGCTGAGAGTGTTGGTGATGGTGTTGAGGGCTGTTGGAGATGCTGGTGGTGTTGAGGGCTGTTGGGATGCCGGTGGTGGTGTTGAGGGCGTTGGAGACGCCGATGGGTGGTGTTGAGGGTGTTGGAGATGCTGGTGGTGTTGAGGGCGTTGGGAGATGCTGGTGGTGTTGAGGGTGTTGGAGACGCCGTGTGGTGTTGAGGGCGTTGGTGACGCTGGTGTGGTGTTTGAGGGCGTTGGAGACGCTGAGTGGTGTTGAGGGTGTTGGAGACGCTGGGTGGTGTTGAGGGTGTTGGAGACGCTGTGTGGTGTTGAGGGCGTTGGAGACGCTGGTGGTGTTGAGGGCGTTGGTGACGAGGGTGTGGTGGTGTTGAGGGTGTTGGAGACGCCGTGTGGTGTTGAGGGCGTTGGTGATGCTGGTGGTGTTGAGGGTGTTGGTGACGCTGGTGGTGTTGAGGGTGTTGGTGACATTGGGGGTGTTGAGGGTGTTGGAGATGCCGGTGGTGTTGAGGGTGTTGGAGATGCTGGTGGTGTTGAGGGTGTTGGAGACGCCGGTGGTGTTGAGGGCAGGGTGATGCTGTGGTGTTGAGGGTGTTGGTGGTGCTGGTGGTGTTGAGGGTGTTGGATGACGCCGTGTGGTGTTGAGGGTGTTGGAGATGCTGGTGGTGTTGAGGGTGTTGGAGACGCCGGTGGTGTTGAGGGTGTTGGTGATGCCATGTGGTGTTGAGGGCTGTTGGAGATGCTGGTGGTGTTGAGGGTGTTGGTGATGCTGGTGTGGTGTTGAGGGCGTTGGGAGATGTGTGTGGTGTTGAGGGTGTTGGAGACGCTGTGTGGTGTTGAGGGTGTTGGAGATGCTGGTGGTGTTGAGGGTGTTGGTGATGCTGGGTGGTGTTGAGGGTGTTGGTGATGCTGGGTGGTGTTGAGGGTGTTGTGATGAGGGTTGAGGGTGTTGGTGATGCTGGTGGTGTTGAGGGTGTTGGTGATGCTGGTGGTGTTGAGGGTGTTGGTGATGCTGGTGGTGTTGAGGGTGTTGGAGATGCTGGTGGTGTTGAGGGTGTTGGAGACGCTGTGTGGTGTTGAGGGCGTTGGTGATGCTGGTGGTGTTGAGGGTGTTGGAGGATGCTGGTGGTGTTGAGGGCGTTGGTGACGCTGGTGGTGTTGAGGGTGTTGGTGATGCTGGTGGTGTTGAGGGTGTTGGTGATGCTGGTGGTGTTGAGGGTGTTGGTGATGCCGGTGGTGTTGAGGGTGTTGGAGACGCTGGTGGTGTTGAGGGCGTTGGTGACGCTGGTGGTGTTGAGGGTGTTGGTGACGCTGGTGTGGTGTTGAGGGTGTTGGAGACGCTGTGTGGTGTTGAGGGTGTTGGAGATGCTGGTGGTGTTGAGGGTGTTGGTGACACTGGTGGTGTTGAGGGCGTTGGAGACGCTGGTGGTGTTGAGGGTGTTGGTGATGCTGTGTGGTGTTGAGGGTGTTGGAGATGCTGGTGGTGTTGAGGGTGTTGGTGATGCTGGTGGTGTTGAGGGCGTTGGAGACGCCGGTGGTGTTGAGGGTGTTGGAGATGCTGGTGGTGTTGAGGGTGTTGGTGACGCTGGTGGTGTTGAGGGTGTTGGAGACGCTGGTGGTGTTGAGGGTGTTGGAGACGCTGTGTGGTGTTGAGGGTGTTGGTGACGCTGGTGGTGTTGAGGGTGTTGGTGATGCCGTGTGGTGTTGAGGGTGTTGGAGACGCCGGTGGTGTTGAGGGTGTTGGGGACGCTGGTGGTGTTGAGGGCGTTGGAGACGCTGGTGTGGTGTTGAGGGTGTTGGTGACGCCGTGTGGTGTTGAGGGTGTTGGAGACGCCCTGTGGTGTTGAGGGTGTTGGAGACGCCGTGTGGTGTTGAGGGTGTTGGAGACGCTGGTGGTGTTGAGGGCTGTTGGAGACGCCGTGTGGTGTTGAGGGTGTTGGAGACGCAATGTGTGGTGTTGAGGGCTGTTGGTGACGCTGGTGTGTTGTTGAGGGCTGTTGGAGGACGCTGTGTGGTGTTGAGGGCAGTTGGAGACGCCGGTGGTGTTGAGGGGCGTTGGGACGCTGGTGGTGTTGGAGGGTGTTGGAGACGCCTTGTGGTGTTGAGGGGCATTGGTGACGCCATGTGGTGTTGAGGGTGTTGGAGACGCCGTGTGGTGTTGAGGGCGTTGGAGACGCCGAGTGGTGTTGAGGGTGTTGGGGACGCCGTGTGGTGTTGAGGGCGTTGGTGACGCCGTGTGGTGTTGAGGGCGTGTTGGAGACGCCGTGGTGGTGTTGAGGGTGTTGGAGACGCCGAGTGGTGTTGAGGGTGTTGGAGACGCCGTGGTGGTGTTGAGGGCGTTGGGTGACGCCATGTGGTGGTGGTGAGGGGGTTGGAGACGCCATGTGGTGTTGGGGGCGTTGGGGACGCCGGTGGTGTTGAGGGCGTTGGAGACGCTGTGTGGGTGTTGAGGGCGTTGGTGACGCCGTGTGGTGTTGAGGGCGTTGGTGACGCTGGTGGTGTTGAGGGTGTTGGTGACGCTGTGTGGTGTTGAGGGTGTTGGAGATGCCGGGTGGTGTTGAGGGCGTGTTGGAGATGCTGGTGGTGTTGAGGGTGTTGGTGACGCTGGTGGTGTTGAGGGCGTTGGTGACGCCGGTGGTGTTGAGGGCGTTGGGGGACGCCGTGGTGTTTGAGGGTGTTGGTGACGCAGTGTGTTGAGGGCTGTTGGAGACGCTGGTGTGGTGTTGAGGGCGTTGGAAGACGCTGTGTGGTGTTGAGGGCGTTGGCTGGTGCCGTGTGGTGTTGAGGGTGTTGGAGACGCTGTGTGGTGTTGAGGGTGTTGGAGACGCTGTGTGGTGTTGAGGGCGGTGGTGAGACGCCATGTGGTGTTGAGGGCGTTGGAGACGCTGTGTGGTGTTGAGGGTGTTGGAGACGCTGGTGGTGTTGAGGGCGTTGGAGATGCTAGTGGTGTTGAGGGCGTTGGGGACGCCGTGTGGTGTTGAGGGCGTTGGAGACGCGCCGTGGTGGTGTTGAGGGTGTTGGAGACGCCGTGTGGTGTTGAGGGCGTTGGTGACGCCAGTGTGGTGTTGAGGGGTTGTGTGACGCCCTGTGGTGTTGAGGGCGGTGGAGACGCCGTGTGGTGTTGAGGGTGTTGGGGACGCTGGTGGTGTTGAGGGTGTTGGTGACGCCGTGTGGTGTTGAGGGTGTTGGTGACGCCCTGTGGTGTTGAGGGTGTTGGAGACGCCGTGTGGTGTTGAGGGTGTTGGAGACGCCGTGTGGTGTTGAGGGCGTTGGTGACGCTGTGTGGTGTTGAGGGCGTTGGGGATGCCGTGTGGTGTTGAGGGTGTTGGAGACGCCGGTGGTGTTGAGGGTGTTGGAGACGCCGTGTGGTGTTGAGGGCGTTGGTGACGCTGTGTGGTGTTGAGGGTGTTGGAGACGATGCTGTGGTGTTGAGGGCGTTGGTGACGCCATGTGTGGTGTTGAGGGTGTTGGTGATGCCAGGAATGTGTTGAGGGTGTTGGTGACGCCGGTGTGGTGTTGAGGGTGGTGTTGAGGAGACGCCGTGGTGGTGTTGAGGGCGTTGGTGACGCTGTGTGGTGTTGAGGGGTGTTGGTGACGCCGGTGTTGGTGTTGAGGGTGTTGGAGACGCCGTGTGGTGTTGAGGGTGTTGGTGACGCCGTGTGGTGTTGAGGGTGTTGGTGACGCTGTGTGGTGTTGAGGGCGTTGGTGACGCTGAGTGGTGTTGAGGGCGTTGGTGACGCTGGTGTGGTGTTGAGGGTGTTGGTGACGCTGTGTGGTGTTGAGGAGGCGTTGGTGATGAGGGTGTGGAGGGGTGTGATGTTGAGGCGTGTGGAGACGCCGTGTGGTGTTGAGGGTGTTGGAGACGCTGTGTGGTGTTGAGGGCGTTGGAGACGCTGGTGTGGTGTTGAGGGCGTTGGGGACGCTGAGTGGTGTTGAGGGTGTTGTTGAGACGATGCTGGTGGTGTTGAGGGCGTTGGAGACGCCATGTGGTGTTGAGGGCGTTGGAGACGCCCGTGTGGTGTTGAGGGCGTTGGTGACGCTGGTGGTGTTGAGGGCGTTGGAGACGCTGTGTGGTGTTGAGGGCGTTGGAGACGCCCTGTGTGGTGTTGAGGGTGTTGGTGACGCCCTGTGGTGTTGAGGGTGTTGGAGACGCCAGGTGGTGTTGAGGGTGTTGGTGACGCTGGTGTGGTGTTGAGGGTGTTGGAGACGCCGGGTGGTGTTGAGGGTGTTGGGGACGCTGGTGGTGTTGAGGGGGTGGAGACGCCGTGGGTGGTGTTGAGGGTGTTGGAGACGCCGTGTGGGTGTTGAGGGCGTTGGAGACGCAGTGTGGTGTTGAGGGCTGTTGGAGACGCCGAGTGGTGTTGAGGGCGTTGGTGATGCTGGTGGTGTTGAGGGTTGTTGGAGACGCCCTGTGGTGTTGAGGGTGTTGGAGACGCCATGGTGGTGTTGTTGTGGGGGTTGGTGACGCTGTGTGGTGTTGAGGGTGTTGGAGATGCCTGGTGGTGTTGAGGGTGTTGGTGACGCTGTGTGGTGTTGAGGGCGTTGGTGATGCTGGTGGTGTTGAGGGCGTTGGTGACGCTGTTGAGATGGTGTTGAGGGTGTTGGAGACGCTGAGTGGTGTTGAGGGTGTTGGTGACGCCGTGTTGTGTTGTGAGGGAGGAGTGAGACGCTGCTGAGTGGTGTTGAGGGTGTTGGAGATGCTGAGTGGTGTTGAGGGCTGTTGGAGACGCCGGTGGTGTTGAGGGCGTTGGAGACGCTGAGTGGTGTTGAGGGTGTTGTGACGCTATGTGGTGTTGAGGGTGTTGGTGACGCTGGTGGGGTTGAGAGGGGTTGGAGATGCCGTGTGGTGTTGAGGGTGTTGGTGACCCCTTGTGGTGTTGAGGGTGTTGGAGACGCCAGTGTGGTGTTGAGGGTGTTGGTGACGCTGGTGGTGTTGAGGGTGTTGGAGACGCTGTGTGGTGTTGAGGGTGTTGGTGATGCTAGTGGTGTTGAGGGTGTTGGTGATGCTGGTGGTGTTTGAGGGTGTTGGTGATGCTGGTGGTGTTGAGGGTTTTGGAGATGCTGGTGTTGTGGTGTTGGTGATGGTGGTTGGTGATGCTGGCGTGGTGTGGTGTTGAGGGTGTTGGTGATGCTGTGTGGTGTTGAGGGTGTTGGTGATGCTGGTGGTGTTGAGGGCGTTGGTGATGCTGGTGGTGTTGAGGGTGTTGGTGATGCTGGTGGTGTTGTTGAGGGTGGTGTTGTGGGTGTTGGTGATGGTGGTGGTGTTGAGGGTGTTGGTGATGCTGGGTGGTGTTGAGGGTGTTGGAGATGCTGTGTGGTGTTGAGGGTGTTGGAGATGCTGATGTGGTGGTGTTGAGGGCGTTGGTGATGCTGGGTGGTGTTGAGGGTGTTGCTATGTGATGCTGGTGGTGTTGAGGGTGTTGGTGATGCTGGTGGTGTTGAGGGTGTTGGAGATGCTGGTGGTGTTGTTGAGGGTGTTGGTGATGCTGGTGGTGGTGTTGAGGGTGTTGGTGATGCTGGTGGTGGTGTTGAGGGTGTTGGCGATGCTGGTGGTGTTGAGGGTGTTGGTGATGCTGGTGGTGTTGAGGGTGTTGGTGATGCTGGTGGTGTTGAGGGTGTTGGTGATGCTGGGTGGTGTTGAGGGTGTTGGTGATGCTGGTGGTGTTGAGGGTGTTGGTGATGCTGGTGGTGTTGAGGGTGTTGGTGATGCTGGTGTGTTGAGGGTGTTGGTGATGCTGTGGTGTTGTTGGAGGGTGTTGGTGATGCTGGTGGTGTTGAGGGTGTTGGTGATGCTGGTGGTGTTTAAGGGTGTTGGTGATGCTGGTGGTGTTGAGGGTGTTGGTGATGCGGGTGGTGTTGAGGGTGTTGGTGATGCTGGTGGTGTTGAGGGTGTTGGTGAGGCTGGTGGTGTTTGAGGGTGTTGGTGATGCTGGTGGTGGTGTTGAGGGTGTTGGTGATGCTGGTGGTGTTGAGGGTGTTGGTGATGCTGGTGGTGTTGAGGGTGTTGGTGATGCTGGTGGTGTTGAGGGTGTTGGTGATGCTGGTGGTGTTGAGGGTGTTGGTGATGCTGGTGGTGTTGAGGGTGTTGGTGATGCTGGTGGTGTTGAGGGTGTTGGTGATGCTGGTGGTGTTGAGGGTGTTGGAGATGCTGGTGGTGTTGACGGTGTTGGTGATGCTGGTGGTGTTGAGGGTGTTGGTGATGCTGGTGGTGTTGAGGGTGTTGGTGATGCTGGTGGTGTTGAGGGTGTTGGTGATGCTGGTGGTGTTGAGGGTGTTGGTGATGCTGGTGGTGTTGAGGGTGTTGGTGATGCTGGTGGTGGGGTGTTGAGGCTGTGGTGTGAGGGTGTTGGTGATGCTGGTGGTGTTGAGGGTGTTGGTGATGCTGGTGGTGTTGAGGGTGTTGGTGATGCTGGGTGGTGTTGAGGGTGTTGGTGATGCTGGTGGTGGTGTTGAGGGCAGTGTGAGGTGGTGGTGATGGTGGGTGTTGAGGGTGTTGGTGATGCTGGTGGTGTTGAGGGTGTTGGAGATGCTGGTGGTGTTGAGGGTGTTGCTGATGCTGGTGGTGTTGAGGGTGTTGGTGATGCTGGTGGGTGTTGGGGATGTTGGGCTGGTGAGGGTGTGGTGGCTGGTTGTTGAGGGCGTTGGTGATGCTGGTGTGGTGTTGAGGGTGTTGGGGATGCTGGTGGTGTTGAGGGTGTTGGAGATGCTGGGTGGTGTTGAGGGTGTTGGTGATGCTGGTGGTGTTGAGGGTGTAGGTGATGCTGGTGGTGTTGAGGGTGTTGGTGATGCTAGTGTGGTGTTGAGGGTGTGGTGATGCTGGTGGTGTTGAGGTTGGTGATGTGGGTGGTGTTGAGGGTTGAGGGCTGTGGGCTGGGTGAGGGTGGTGGTGAGTGGTGTTGGGGACGCTGGTGGTGTTGAGGGTCGTTGTTGATGCTGGTGGTGTTGAGGGTGTTGGAGACGCTGTGGTGCCAGTTGATGGGGGTTGTGACGGCTGATGCTGGTGGTGTTGAGGGTGTTGGCGAGACGCTGTGTGGTGTTGAGGGTGTTGGTGATGCTGGTGGTGTTGAGGGTGTTGGTGATGCTGGTGGTGTTGGGGGTGTTGGTGACTGCCGTGGTGGTGTTGAGGGTGTTGGTGATGCTGGTGGTGGTGAGGGTGTTGGTGACCTGTGGGTGGTGTTGAGGGTGTTGGAGACGCTGTGGTGGTGTTGAGGGTGTTGGTGGGTGCTGTGTGGTGTGAAGGTTTGTTGGTGATGCTGGTGGTGTGTGAGGGTGTTGGTGACTGCTGGTGGTGTTGAGGGTGTTGGTGATGATGGTGGTGTTGAGGGCAGTGGTGGTGCTGCTGGTGGTGTTGAGGGTGTTGGTGATGCTGGTGGTGTTGAGGGTGTTGGGGACGCCGGGTGGTGTTGAGGGCTGGTGGAGGGTGCCGTGTGGGTTTTGAGGGTTGCCAGGAGGCTGTGTGGTGGTGTTGAGGGCTGGTGTTGAGGGTGTGTGGTGGTGTTGAGGGTGTTGGTGATGGTGTGTGGGGGTGTTGAGTGGTGAGGGTATTGAGGGTGATGCTGGTGGTGTTGAGGGTGTTGGTGACGCTGGTGGTAGTGGTGAGTGGTGTGACCATGTGTGGTGGTGTTGATGGCGGTGTTGACGGCTATAGGATTGTGTTGTGGGGTTGAGGGCTGCTTTGAGGTGGTGAGGGTTCCCACCTCCACCACATTACGCGGTAATTGGGTCCACAAATCAACAACCCTGTTACTGAACCAGTATTTACCCATGTCTTTCCCAAATCTAAATTTACCCAATTTATACCCATTGTTTTGTGTTCTGTCTTGTGTTGATACTTTTAATACCCTATTTATATCCCCTTTGTTAGGTCCATTCATCCACTTGTAAGCCTCTTTCATTCACCCTTAACTCTTCGCCTTTCCAATGAATGCAATTTAAGCTATGTTTATCTTTTTTTATATGAAAGATTTTTAATTTGAGGAGTTAACTTTGTCATCTTACGCTGGACAAGTTCAAGTGAATTTATATCCATTCTATAGTACGGCGACCAAAACTGAACTGCATAATCTAAATGGGGCCTAACCAGAGCAAGATATAGCTGAAGAACAACACCAGGTGTCTTATTAGTAATGCTTCGATTAATAAATCCCAGTATCCTATTTGCCTTATTACGAAGCTATATCTGGGTTACGAAGTTATATCCATTCATCAACTTGTACATCTCTATCGTGTCACCCCCCTAACTCTTCGCTTTTCCAGCAAATGTAATTTAAGCTTTGGCAATCGTTCTTAAGAACATAATTACATAAGAATAATGGTATCTGCAGAATGCCTATTGCTTCTTTGAGGCAGAAGACTCGAACCCATACTGCCAGGAGCAACGCAACTGGTATGTACAGGACGCCTTAATCCGCTTGACCATCACGACCGGACATAAGGAAGTGATAGCCGAAACTATTTGAACCACATCCCCGCCGGCACTCGGATGGTAATCTTGGGCATAGCATTTTATCAAATCACCTCATTCTTTGGGGCACACGTGAGGAAAACAAATGTGAAGGCTGAGGTCTCGGATTGGCGTGACGTCACAAGTGGAGTCCCGCAGGGGTCAGTTCTTGGACCAATACTGTTTCTGATATATGTAAATGATCTCCCAGAGGGTATAGAATCGTTTTTCTCAATGTTTGCTGATGATGCAAAAAGACCTAAGTCCCAGTCTTAGTCCCAGAACTTAGAGTCATGAGTTATGAAGAAAGGCTGCGGGAAATGCACCTTACGACACTGGAAAACAGAAGAGTGAGGGGAGACATGATCACTACCTACAAAATCCTCAGGGGAATTGACAGGTTTGACAAGGATAAACTATTCAACACTGGCGGTACACGAACAAGGGGACACAGGTGGAAACTGAGTACCCAAATGAGCCACAGAGACGTTAGAAAGATTTTTTTCAGTGTCAGAGTAGTTAAGAGGTGGAATGCATTAGGCAGAGATGTGGTAGAGGCGGATTCCATACACAGCTTTAAATGTAGATATGATATAGCCCAGTAGGCTCGGGAATCTGTACACCAGTTGATTGACAGTTGAGAGGCGGAAACAAAGAGCCTAAGCTCAACCCCCGCAAGGACAAATAGGTGAGTACACAACGGGGTCCCCCCTCTGTGTGTGGGGGGCACTCCTCCTCTTTGGTTCTCCTAGTGGAGTCTGGAAGCTGAGTGGACAGTGAGTGGGACTCGTTATTCTGTGGCCCGGGTTCGATTCTCGGACAAGGCAGAGACAAATGGGCAGAGTTTCTTTTACCCCTGATGCTCCTGTTACCTATCAGTAAATAGGTACCTGGGATTTTGAGACCTGTTAAGGGCTGCTTCACGTGTGTGTGTATGGGGGGGGGGGGAATTAATAGTTAGTAACAGTTGATTGAGTGACAGTTGAAAGGAGGACCGAAAGAGCGGAGCTCAACCCCCCGTAAGCACAACTAGGTGAATACTAGGTGAAAATACACACACACGCACAGTAGTAAGCCGCCGTTGGTGAGAGACACGCGTGTTAGTGAGGTCTGCGGAGATTCGTCAAATACTCGGGACATTGAAGGAGTATAGAGACTAAATCATAGTATTTGGTCTCTCGCAGTGTGTAGAAAGCAGGGTGCAACGTAGCATAGGCAAATCGCAAGCGATAAAGCGATACAACGAAGAAACCAAAGTGGAGCTAGTGGCATCACCGATGCATATACAGAGACTACAGGATGACCTGGACAAACTGGAGGAATGGTCTAGAAAATGGCTGCTAAAGTTCAACTCAGGAAAGTGTAAAGTAATGAAATTAGGCGAAGGGAGCAGGAGGCTGAACTCAAGGTACCATCTGGGAGGTGAAATCCTGCAAGAGTCAAATAGAGAGAAAGATCTGGGGGTTGATATCACACCAAACCTGTCCCCAGAGGCCCACATCAAAAGGAAATCATCAGCGGCATATGCTAGACTGGCCAACATAAGAACTGCCTTTAGAAACTTGTGTAAGGAATCGTTCAGGACCCTGTATACCACTTATGTCAGACCAATCCTGGAATATGCAGCTCCAACCTGGAGTACATACCTAGTTAAACGCAAGATAAAGTTAGAGAAGATTCAGCGGTATGCCACCAGGCTCGTCCCGGAACTGAGAGGAATAAGCTACGAGGAAAGGCTAAAGGAGCTGAACCTCACGTCCCTGGAAAACAGAAGATTAACTAGAGACATGATAACCACCTACAAAATTCTCAGGGGAATTGACAGGATGGATATAGACAAACTCTTCAGCACGGGTGGGACACTAACAAGGGGACACAGGTGGAAACTTAGTACCCAGATGAGTCACAGAGAAGTTAGAATTTTTTTTTTCAGTGTCAGAGTAGCTAATAAATGGAATGCACTAGGAAGTGATGTGGAAGTGGAGGTGGAGGCTGAATCCATACACAGTTTCATATGTAGATATGATAGAGTCCAGTAAGCTCAGGAATCTGTACACCAGTTGATAGACAGTTGAGAGGCGGGACCAAAGAGACAAAGCTCAACCTTCGCAAGCACAATTAGGTGAGTACAATTAGGTGAGTGTGGAGACCAGCGTGGACGACCTGACCTGACGGCCAGCGTGGGACGACCTGACCTGACGGCCAGCGTGGGACGACCTGACCTGACGGCCAGCGTGGGACGACCTGACCTGACGGCCAGCGTGGGACGACCTGACCTGACGGCCAGCGTGGGACGACCTGACCTGACGGCCAGCGAGGGACGACCTGACCTGACGGCCAGCGTGGGACGACCTGACCTGACGGCCAGCGTGGGACGACCTGACCTGACGGCCAGCGTGGGACGACCTGACCTGACGGCCAGCGTGGGACGACCGCCGTGTTACTGCCTGGTTGTGCTTGTTGGGTGGAGACTGGTACCTAGGTGCCCCTCTCTCTCTCAAGTCTTCACCAGTGTGCAAGGTTTATATAAAATCATATTGTAGTCACATATAATACATTTCATTTGATAATAGAATAGTAATCTTGATAGATTCATAGAGAATGAGGCTGTAACCTCACTGTGAGCTCTTGTTGGGACCTGAATTGTGCTGTTAATCACACACACACACACACACACACAAATCAGGGTTAACACCCCCCCCCCCCCGCTTTCTTCCCCCTACACGTCAACTGGACTTTATAGATATTGATATACAATCTCCCTCCTAAGCCTTCTCTGTCTGTCTGTCTGTCTCTCTCTCTCTCTCTCTCTCTCTCTCTCTCTCTCTCTCTCTCTCTCTCTCTCTCTCTCTTCTCTCTCGTCCTCTCTGTTCTCTCTCTCTCTCTCTCTCTCTCTCTCTCTCTCTCCTCTCTCTCTCTCTCTCTCTCTCTCTCTCTCTCTGTCCTCTCTCTCTCTCTCTCTCTCTCTCTCTCTCTCTCTCTCTCTCTCTCTCTCTCTCTCTCTCTCTCTCTCTCTCTCTCTCTCTCTCTCGATCCCCCTGCCTAACCCTATCAAAACATATTAATGTTAGCCCAAGTTTTGGAGGAATTCAGGAGGGAAATGCATGGAATGAGGATTACAATTAACAACCTGCAAAGTGAGCTGACATCAGCAAGGGAGGAGATTAAATCCCTCACAGAGAATAATAATGAGGCTGAGCTTCAGATGATCATCCAAAGGGAAGGTGGGAATGTTACATTGGAAGGAAGTGCCTCTGTACCTGAAACATTTGCGGAAATACTGAGAAAGAGCTCAGAAGCAATGGACACAGTGAGGGAGGTAGCCATGCAAGCAGCTACCTCACAGGAAGCAGCAAGGTGCACCAGTCAACTGCTGGAAAGAAAAAGATCAGTGGTAGTTGTAGGCATCAAAGAACAGGAAGGATCCAATAGGCAGGAATGGAATAGCTAGGACAGAGAAGCAGTAAATAGGATACTGAAGGGGTTACAGATGGAAGGGGCTGAACAAAACATTGAGAAAGTTTTCAGGTTGGGCTAGTACAACAAGAACAGAAAACGACTAATAAAGACGGTATTTGCAAACGAGACCACGAAGGAGGTTATTCTAGAGAGGAAGAGTCATCTGCAGTATGTGGAGGAAAACAAAAAAGTATTCCTCCAGAAGGACAGGACGAAGGAGGAGAGAGCCAGGGCAGCAGAGGCAAGGAGGAAGCACAGGGAGAGAGGAGTAAACCAGGAAATCACAGCCCCAACCACACCAGTCCCAGAGACAAGACCCACAACTAGCATCCCAGCAACACCAGAGGGGAGGGCAACACCACAACCCCCCCCTCCTTCATAGAAACCCTCCCTTTTCCTCACCCTACCTGCCTTCACTCAAATGCTCACCCAACCCTCCCTCCCCCCACCCCATTCCCACCATGTCCCCATCCTGCCTTTCCCCCTTCATCCCATACCCTCCATATACCTCCTCCCCCCTGACCCCGTATCCTCCATGTCCCCCTATCTCCCTACCTGTCCCCCCTTCCTTTAACCCCCCCCCCTCCAACATCCTCTGAGACCCTGCAAACCACCTCACAGATCTTCACACCCAAGGAACAGCTTTTCCCACCAGCAGAATGCTCGCCAAGAAGGGGACAAGAAAATGAACAGAAGTGAGTTTCAAGGCAATGTACAATAACATAGATGGGATTACAAATAAAACAAGTAAACTTGGAGAATGGGCACTAGAAGAAAACCAAGACATAATAGCACTCACAGAAACAAAGCTAATGAAAACCATAACAAATGCAGTGTTTCCACGGGACTACTATGTAGTGGGGAAAGAGAGAGAAGGGAGAGGAGGAGGTGGTGTAGCTTTGCTGATAAGAAAAGGTTGGAGTTTTAAATAGTTGGTTAATCAGGGCTGTGAAGGTTTCAGTGACTACATATCAGGCACAATAGGAACTGGAGGACAAAAAATTATTTTAGTAGTCATATATAACCCCCACCAAACGACAGAAGACCCCAGACAGGAATATGATAGAAACAACATGGCCACCATCAACATAATAGAGCAGCTTCTGTGGCTAGCAGGAACGGATCCAGACTACTAATCATGGGAGACTTCAACCACGGGAAGATAGAATGGGAGAACAGACTCACATGGAGAACCAGACCCATGGAGAGCTAAGCTGCTGGACGTGGCAACAAGAAACTTTCTAAGTCAACACGTAAAGGGACCGATAAGAATGAGAGGGGAGGATGAACCAGCTATGCTTGATCTGATATTTTTCCTAAATAAGTCAGATATAAGGGAAGTTAAGTTGGAAGCCCCC
This sequence comes from Procambarus clarkii, assembly GCF_020424385.1. NCBI lineage: Eukaryota > Metazoa > Arthropoda > Malacostraca > Decapoda > Cambaridae > Procambarus > Procambarus clarkii. The sequence continues at coordinate 64,457 of NW_025565461.1, read as the reverse complement.
TTGGGAATGAGTGATCATAGTGTATTGATCTTTGAGTACCTGGTAGAGCTAGGAATTATCTTCCCCAAAAAAGAACTAGGAAACAAAGGGCTGGCGTACCGAAAGGAAAACTATGACAAGATGAATAAATTCCTAAGGGATATACCATGGGACACAGAACTCAGAACTAAGTCCTTACAAGACATGATGGACTATGTCACCCAAAAGTATCAGGAGGCAGTAAACAGGTTTATCCTGGCCCAAAAGAAAAAAAATGAGAAGCACCAAGAAGAATCCATGGTTTAATAGGGTAAGCATGGAAGCAAAGGAACTGAACAAAATAGCGTGGAGGTACTTCCAAAATAAGAGGAAAGCAGAAGGCAGAGAGAGAGAGATACCAGAGAGACAGGAATGAGTATGACACTATGAGAAGAGAAGCAAAGATACAGTATTAAAATTATATAGCAAATAATGCCAAGACCGAACGAAAACTGCTCCACAGACACATAAGGAGGAAAACAACAGAGAAAGAACAGGTGATGAAACTTAAAATGGGTGAGGAAAGGTACACAGAGAATGACAAAGAGGTGTGTGAAGAACTCAACAAGGGATTCCAAGAGGATTTCACAATAGAACGAGATGAAGTCCTTGAGCTAGGAGAGGTGGGAGTAAACAAGGAGGCAATGGAAGAAGTTCGAAATTACCAGAGATCAGGTTAAATGACATCTGTTGGATCTGGACTTGAGAAAGACCGTTGGTCGGGACGAAATCTCACCATGTGTACTGAAAGAGTTTGCAGAAGTACTTTGCTTGCCACTCTCCATGGTGTATAGTAGGTCACTTAAGATTTGAGACTTACCACAAATATGGAAGACGGCTAATGTAGTCTTAATATACAAAATGGGAGACAGGCAAGAGGCACTGAACTACAGGCCAGTGTCCTTGACTTGTATACCATGCAAGGTGATGGAGAAGATCACGAAGAAAAAACTAGAAGCACATCGGAGAGAAGGGACTTCGTGACAAACCACCAATATGGGTTCAGGGAGGGTAAATATTGCCTCACAGGTTTAATAGAATTCTTCGATCAGGTGACAAAGATAAAGCAAGAAAGAGAAGGTTGAGCAGATTGCATTTTCTTGGACTGTCGGAAAGCCCTTGAAACAGTTCACCCATAAGAGGCTGGTGCATAAGTGGGAGAAACAGGCAGGAGTAAATGGTAGGGAGCTGCAGTGGATAAGAGAGTACCTAAGCAATTGGAAGCAGGGTTCCCACAGGGCTGTGTACTCGTACCTATCCGGTTCCTGATATACGGTAATGATCTCCCAGAGGGTATAGACTCATTCCTCTCAATGTTTGCTGATGCAAAAATTATGAGAAGGTTTAAGACAGAGGAGGACTGCTTGATGCTTCAAGAACACCTCGACAAACTGAATGAATGGTCCAACAAACGGTTGTTAGAGTTTAACCCGAGCAAATGTAATGTAATGAAGATAGGTGTTAGGAGCAGGAGGCTAGATACAAGGTATCATTTGGGAGATGAAATTCTTTTAGAATCAGAGAGAGAGAGAGAAAGACCTGGAGGTTGGTATCACGCCAGACCTGTCCCTTGAAGCCCAGATCAAGAGGATAACATCAGCGGCAAATGCAATATTGGCCAACATAAGAAAGCCCTTTAGAAACTTGTGTAAAGAATCATTCAGAACCTTGTATACCACGTATGTCAGACCAATTATGGAGTATGCCGCTCCAGCATGGAGTCCATATCTCGTCGAGCTTAAAATTAAATTGGAGAAGGTTCAGACGATTGCCACCAGACTAGTGCTCGAAATGAGTGGCAGGAATTATGAGGAGAGACTACGGGAATTAAACCTCACGTCGCTGAAAGACATGAGAGTTAGAGAGGACATGATCACCACATAGATGATTTTCAAAGGAATTCATAAGGGAAACAAAGACAGTTTATTTAACTCAAGGGGCACACGCACCAGGAAACACAGGTGAAAACTAAGTGCCCAAATGAGCCATAAAGACAGTTGAAAGATTTTTGTTTAATGCCAGAGTAGTTAATAAATGGAATGCATTAGAAAGTGATGTGGTGGAGCAAGACTTAATACACAGTTTCAAGTGTAGATATGATAGAGGCCAATAGGCTCAGGAATCTGTGCACCAGTTGATTGACAGTTGAGAGGCGGGACTAAAGAGCCCAAGCTCAACTCCCGCAAGCACAACTAGGTGAGTGCACATAATGGAATGCTTTAGGAAGTGATGTGATGGAGGAAGAGTCCATGCACAGGTTAACTGTGAACTGTGATAGAGTTCAATAATTTCACGAGTCTGTACACGAATAAATTGACAGTCGAGAGGAAGGACCAATGAACCGAAGGTCAACCCCCCACAAACACGACTAGACGAGTGCAACTAGGTAATTACACATACACTTTACATGATAAAGAGTTCAGGGAAGACGGGACACTTTGGTAATTAACTACACTCTGTAATTATCTACACTTTGGTAATGACACACACACGCACACACACACACACACGCTGCGCTCAGGTGTTATAGTCTTGAGGGCCTTGCATCGATTTCCGGCAAAGGTAGAAAGCAGCCCGTCTTCCAAACATAGACCCAAAAGTGATTCCATACACCCGCTAAACTCCCTGTTTATGAATGAAACGCGGTTTACACACGACTCCTAACTGATTTCGTTCGAACACTTCCGGAACAAGTGCTTCACTGACGAATTTTGTTCGAACCACAACGCTAAAAATGCTTCACCCACATACTACAAATACCAATAATCGCCAATAGAACCTAAACACCAAACCTAACCTATGCCTATATATGTACAATCTGCTAATATATATTATAATATTACTTTAGATTTGAGAAAATTCCCATTTTGAATGAACAGCATGTAAAAGTTTATGAATGCGTGTGTGGGGGTCGACTGCTGGATGTAATGGACATCCAGCAGTCGATGGACGGGTAAAAAATGCTTCACCCACGTACTACAAACACAAATAATCGACAACAGAACCTAAAGACCTAACCTAACCATTACCTAAATATGCACAGCTTGCTAATATATAACAACATTAATTATATTTGAGAAATGTTGAATGAACCGCATGTTAAAATTTATGAATGCGTCTTTGAGGTCGATCGCTGAATGGAATGAACTTGGTCTGAGGATGGGTTACAGAAACAAAAATGGGCAGAATATATTTCACCTGATGTGCCTGTTCCCCTAACAGTAAACAGGTACCTGCGAGATAAACAACTGCTACGGGTTGCTTCCTAAGGGTGTGTATGTGTGAGAAATATGTAGAAGATATGATAGAGGAAAATTTGTGGAGAGGCAGGACATTAGACAATCATCAGTTTGAAAGGCGGAGTCCAAGAGCTAACAGCTTGATTCTGCAGGCACAAATCTATATAAATAAAAATGTAAATGTTCGTTTGTTCAAAATCGCTAATCTCCAAAAGTTCTTCACCGATTCCTTAGAAATTTTGACACAACGTTCCATTCGAATATGAGTGTGTTTTTATATGCCTACTATATAGATGCCACACCTGTGACAGGAAAAAAATTTGATTTTTTTTAAAACATAGCCATCCGATGAACGTAATAGCAACACACGTTATTCTAAATATGTTACGATTCCATTTCATTGTTTACGATTGCATTGATAAACTGAATTTTCATAAATTTTGATTTATTTTCATTTTGATTTAATTATTTTGTGTGTTATTGCATTGAAATTTAGCTGTGTTGTTTACCATACCATTTATTTTGTGAGATTAGTTTATTTTGTTATTTTTTCAATTTTTTCATTTCGTTTTTTAAATGTTTTATATACTGTATCAGTGATGGGAACTTCAGATCATTTGATGTTCCCAGTTTCCTGATTGGAATATCAGATCATTTGGGAATGCATCGTACGAGGGAGTAGGGAATGATGGGAGGACGAGGGGACTGGAGTGGGGGATGACGGGGAGGATGATGGGACAGGGGAGGAGGTAATGGTGGGGAAGATGAGGGGAGGGGGGAATGGTAGGGAGGACAAGGGGGAGTGGAGATGGTGGGGAGGATAAAGGGATGAGAGAGGGGAGGACGAGGGGACGGGGGAGTGGGGAATGGTTGGGAGGACGAGGGGACGGGGGAGTGGGGAATGGTTGGGAGGACGAGGGGAAGAGGGAGGGGAGAGTGGTTGGGAGGACTGGGAGACAGGGGGAAGGTTGCTATAGCTCAGCAAAGCACATGCGTTGCTGAGCCACAGCAACGCGTGGCTGGGTACAGTTAGTAGTATATAAATACACAATGCTCTCCAACGAAAATTTCCCGGGACTCAGTGCGATGTGTGGCCAATTTTTAAAAGCTTTGAAGGAGTCTTAAGACCTGATTGTTACGATAAGTGAGTTGGACTACTAATGAGCCTCGTTGATGAGTGTGGCAGGCAGGCAGGCAGGCAGGCAGGCAGGCAGGCAGGCAGGCAGGCAGGCAGGCAGGCAGGCAAGCAGGCAGGCAGGCAGGCAGGCTGGCAGGCAGGCAGGAAGCCTCACACACACACCGTCATGTAAACATTGATCGACGCTTCACCAATCAATATGGCGTCTGTTTTGCTCCATATCGAACTATATTGTTGGTGCTTCGTCCTAGTGTGGCCAGCTGGTACCTGGTAGTGGTGTGGCCAGCTGGTACCTGGTAGTGGTGTGGCCAGCTGGTGTCTGGTAGTGGTGTGGCCAGCTGGTGTCTGGTAGTGGTGTGGCCAGCTGGTGTCTGGTAGTGGTGTGGCCAGCTGGTACCTGGTAGTGGTGTGGCCAGCTGGTGTCTGGTAGTGGTGTGGCCAGCTGGTACCTGGTAGTGGTGTGGCCAGCTGGTACCTGGTAGTGGTGTGGCCAGCTGGTACCTGGTAGTGATGTGGCCAGCTGGTGTCTGGTAGTGGTGTGGCCAGCTGGTACCTGGTAGTGGTGTGGGCAGCTGGTGTCTGGTAGCGGTGTGGCCAGCTGGTGTCTGGTAGCGGTGTGGCCAGCTGGTGTCTGGTAGCGGTGTGGCCAGCTGGTGTCTGGTAGCGGTGTGGCCAGCTGGTGTCTGGTAGTGGTGTGGCCAGCTGGTGTCTGGTAGTGGTGTGGCCAGCTGGTGCCTGGTAGTAGTGTGGCCAGCTGGTACCTGGTAGTGGTGTGGCCAGCTGGTGTCTGGTAGTGGTGTGGCCAGCTGGTATCTGGTAGTGGTGTGGCCAGCTGGTGCCTGGTAGTGGTGTGGCCAGCTGGTGCCTGGTAGTGGTGTGGCCAGCTGGTGCCTGGTAGTGGTGTGGCCAGCTGGTGCCTGGTAGTGGTGTGGCCAGCTGGTGTCTGGTAGTGGTGTGGCCAGCTGGTACCTGGTAGTGGTGTGGCCAGCTGGTACCTGGTAGTGGTGTGGCCAGCTGGTGTCTGGTAGTGGTGTGGCCAGCTGGTGTCTGGTAGTGGTGTGGCCAGCTGGTGTCTGGTAGTGGTGTGGCCAGCTGGTGTCTGGTAGTAGTGTGGCCAGCTGGTGTCTGGTAGTGGTGTGGCCAGCTGGTACCTGGTAGTGGTGTGGCCAGCTGGTACCTGGTAGTGGTGTGGCCAGCTGGTGTCTGGTAGTGGTGTGGCCAGCTGGTGCCTGGTAGTGGTGTGGCCAGCTGGTGCCTGGTAGTGGTGTGGCCAGCTGGTGTCTGGTAGTGGTGTGGCCAGCTGGTGTCTGGTAGTGGTGTGGCCAGCTGGTACCTGGTAGTGGTGTGGCCAGCTGGTACCTGGTAGTGGTGTGGCCAGCTGGTACCTGGTAGTGGTGTGGCCAGCTGGTACCTGGTAGTGGTGTGGCCAGCTGGTACCTGGTAGTGGTGTGGCCAGCTGGTGCCTGGTAGTGGTGTGGCCAGCTGGTGCCTGGTAGTGGTGTGGCCAGCTGGTGCCTAGTAGTGGTTTGGTCAGCTGGTGCCTGGTAGTGGTGTGGCCAGCTGGTGCCTGGTAGTGGTGTGGCCAGCTGGTGTCTGGTAGTGGTGTGGCCAGCTGGTGTCTGGTAGTGGTGTGGCCAGCTGGTACCTGGTAGTGGTGTGGCCAGCTGGTACCTGGTAGTGGTGTGGCCAGCTGGTACCTGGTAGTGGTGTGGCCAGCTGGTACCTGGTAGTGGTGTGGCCAGCTGGTGTCTGGTAGTGGTGTGGCCAGCTGGTGTCTGGTAGTGGTGTGGCCAGCTGGTGTCTGGTAGTGGTGTGGCCAGCTGGTGTCTGGTAGTGGTGTAGCCAGCTGGTGTCTGGTAGTGGTGTGGCCAGCTGGTACCTGGTAGTGGTGTGGCCAGCTGGTACCTGGTAGTGGTGTGGCCAGCTGGTGTCTGGTAGTGGTGTGGCCAGCTGGTGTCTGGTAGTGGTGTGGCCAGCTGGTGCCTGGTAGTGGTGTGGCCAGCTGGTGCCTGGTAGTGGTGTGGCCAGCTGGTGCCTGGTAGTGGTGTGGCCAGCTGGTGTCTGGTAGTGGTGTGGCCAGCTGGTGTCTGGTAGTGGTGTGGCCAGCTGGTACCTGGTAGTGGTGTGGCCAGCTGGTACCTGGTAGTGGTGTGGCCAGCTGGTACCTGGTAGTGGTGTGGCCAGCTGGTACCTGGTAGTGGTGTGGCCAGCTGGTACCTGGTAGTGGTGTGGCCAGCTGGTGCCTGGTAGTGGTGTGGCCAGCTGGTGCCTGGTAGTGGTGTGGCCAGCTGGTACCTGGTAGTGGTGTGGCCAGCTGGTACCTGGTAGTGGTGTGGCCAGCTGGTGCCTGGTAGTGGTGTGGCCAGCTGGTGCCTGGTAGTGGTGTGGCCAGCTGGTACCTGGTAGTGGTGTGGCCAGCTGGTACCTGGTAGTGGTGTGGCCAGCTGGTACCTGGTAGTGGTGTGGCCAGCTGGTACCTGGTAGTGGTGTGGCCAGCTGGTACCTGGTAGTGGTGTGGCCAGCTGGTGCCTGGTAGTGGTGTGGCCAGCTGGTGCCTGGTAGTGGTGTGGCCAGCTGGTACCTGGTAGTGGTGTGGCCAGCTGGTACCTGGTAGTGGTGTGGCCAGCTGGTACCTGGTAGTGGTGTGGCCAGCTGGTACCTGGTAGTGGTACGCCAGCTGGTACCTGGTAGTGGTGTGGCCAGCTGGTGCCTGGTTGTGGTGTGGCCAGCTGGTGCCTGGTAGTGGTGTGGCCAGCTGGTGCCTGGTAGTGGTGTGGCCAGCTGGTACCTGGTAGTGGTGTGGCCAGCTGTGTTACGACCCTCTCGGGACGCAACGGGGTTCTCACTCTGATGTTGTTAGAGTCAGATATAGATATCCGTTCCCAAGCCAGTAGTGGCTATCAAGGGATGTGATCCGTGACGCAAATAACTTAAAGGGGGAAGGGAAAGAAAGTTAAGAACTTAAGACTATAATTGTTACCATCACCATATATATATATATATATATATATATATATATAAAAGTGCACAAGGAGGAGGGGTATTAACACTATACAAGGGGATTAATCCATAATCGTTGTCTTCTGCTGAAGACGCTGGTGCCACAACTCTTGGTGCCGAATCCTTGGTGCTCTCTTCGTGGCCTCACAATTAATTCTCCAAAGAAGTTGAGCCTACCCTGGCCACAGGTCAGCCAAAACACGGGTCCACTGGGGGCACCGCCGTGGAGGCCGTCAACCACACGTCCAGCTGGTCTGCTGGCAGGTTCTGAGCCCACAAGGCTGGTACGGCCACTCCACGGACGATAAAAGGGGAACGCCCTAGACAGGAGCTTCGTGTGACACCACAAGTCACTCTCCTGTCTTCAGTACCCCAGTGGATGATCGTCTCCAACAGTCGGTCCCGGGTAAATCCTTTTACTGCCACTCCACTGGCAGGCTAACACACCGCAGTGTTCTTCCGGGGGGGATGACGTCACAACAGCTGCAGCAAGGTTCAAGGTATGGAGTCTGGCTGACTCGGGTAGACTGACTCAACCCTCAACACAGCGGTCCCAGGTCGACTCTGTAAACAGACACGTCATCAATGACTGGGACACACTAAAACACCTCACTTACGGGCTCGGGCACAAACACCTGACGTATCCAGTCCATAGATGGCGCTGTCGTCGGAGCACCACCTCACCAGAGGTCAGGAGCGGCTGTGTTGTGAGCTGCACAGGACTGGAAACTGGCCCTTGTGGCCGATATTCGCCGTCCTCATACGGTGTCGTCGTTCGTTTGGTGGGGGTTTCGGGAGCTGACCCACAGATGGCGTAGTCGTTACTGCTCCTTGCTCGGATGCTGGATCCGGGTTCGTAACAAGCTGGTACCTGGTAGTGGTGTGGCCAGCTGGTACCTGGTAGTGGTGTGGCCAGCTGGTACCTGGTAGTGGTGTGGCCAGCTGGTGTCTGGTAGTGGTGTGGCCAGCTGGTACCTGGTAGTGGTGTGGCCAGCTGGTACCTGGTAGTGGTGTGGCCAGCTGGTACCTGGTAGTGATGTGGCCAGCTGGTGTCTGGTAGTGGTGTGGCCAGCTGGTACCTGGTAGTGGTGTGGGCAGCTGGTGTCTGGTAGCGGTGTGGCCAGCTGGTGTCTGGTAGCGGTGTGGCCAGCTGGTGTCTGGTAGCGGTGTGGCCAGCTGGTGTCTGGTAGTGGTGTGGCCAGCTGGTGTCTGGTAGTGGTGTGGCCAGCTGGTGCCTGGTAGTGGTGTGACCAGCTGGTACCTGGTAGTGGTGTGGCCAGCTGGTGTCTGGTAGTGGTGTGGCCAGCTGGTATCTGGTAGTGGTGTGGCCAGCTGGTGCCTGGTAGTGGTGTGGCCAGCTGGTGCCTGGTAATGGTGTGGCCAGCTGGTGCCTGGTAGTGGTGTGGCCAGCTGGTGCCTGGTAGTGGTGTGGCCAGCTGGTGTCTGGTAGTGGTGTGGCCAGCTGGTACCTGGTAGTGGTGTGGCCAGCTGGTACCTGGTAGTGGTGTGGCCAGCTGGTGTCTGGTAGTGGTGTGGCCAGCTGGTGTCTGGTAGTGGTGTGGCCAGCTGGTGTCTGGTAGTGGTGTGGCCAGCTGGTGTCTGGTAGTGGTGTAGCCAGCTGGTGTCTGGTAGTGGTGTGGCCAGCTGGTACCTGGTAGTGGTGTGGCCAGCTGGTACCTGGTAGTGGTGTGGCCAGCTGGTGTCTGGTAGTGGTGTGGCCAGCTGGTGCCTGGTAGTGGTGTGGCCAGCTGGTGCCTGGTAGTGGTGTGGCCAGCTGGTGTCTGGTAGTGGTGTGGCGAGCTGGTGTCTGGTAGTGGTGTGGCCAGCTGGTACCTGGTAGTGGTGTGGCCAGCTGGTACCTGGTAGTGGTGTGGCCAGCTGGTACCTGGTAGTGGTGTGGCCAGCTGGTACCTGGTAGTGGTGTGGCCAGCTGGTACCTGGTAGTGGTGTGGCCAGCTGGTGCCTGGTAGTGGTGTGGCCAGCTGGTGCCTGGTAGTGGTGTGGCCAGCTGGTGCCTAGTAGTGGTTTGGCCAGCTGGTGCCTGGTAGTGGTGTGGCCAGCTGGTACCTGGTAGTGATGTGGCCAGCTGGTACCTGGTAGTGGTGTGGCCAGCTGGTACCTGGTAGTGGTGTGGCCAGCTGGTACCTGGGAGTGGTGTGGCCAGCTGGTGCCTGGTAGTGGTGTGGCCAGCTGGTACCTGGGAGTGGTGTGGCCAGCTGGTACCTTGGAGTGGTGTGGCCAGCTGGTACCTGGTAGTGGTGTGGCCAGCTGGTGTCTGGTAGTGGTGTGGCCAGCTGGTGCCTGGTAGTGGTGTGGCCAGCTGGTGCCTAGTAGTGGTGTGGCCAGCTGGTGTCTGGTAGTGGTGTGGCCAGCTGGTACCTGGTAGTGGTGTGGCCAGCTGGTGTCTGGTAATGGTGTGGCCAGCTGGTACCTGGTAATGGTGTGACCAGCTGGTGCCTGGTACTGGTGTGGCCAGCTGGTGCCTGGGAGTGGTGTGGCCAGCTGGTGTCTGGTACTGGTGTGGCCAGCTGGTGCCTGGGAGTGGTGTGGCCAGCTGGTGCCTGGTAGTGGTGTGGCCAGCTGGTGTCTGGTACTGGTGTGGCCTGCTGGTGTCTGGTAGTGGTGTGGCCAGCTGGTGTCTGGTACTGGTGTGGCCAGCTGGTGCCTGGTAGTGGTGTAGCCAGCTGGTGTCTGGTACTGGTGTGGCCAGCTGGTGCCTGGGAGTGGTGTGGCCAGCTGGTGCCTGGTAGTGGTGTGGCCAGCTGGTGTCTGGTACTGGTGTGGCCTGCTGGTGTCTGGTAGTGGTGTGGCCAGCGGGTGTCTGGTACTGGTGTGGCCAGCTGGTGCCTGGTAGTGGTGTGGCCAGCTGGTGTCTGGTAGTGGTGTGGCCAGCTTGTGTCTGGTACTGGTGTGGCCAGCTGGTGCCTGGTAGTGGTGTGGCCAGCTGGTGTCTGGTAGTGGTGTGGCCAGCTGGTGTCTGGTACTGGTGTGACCAGCTGGTGCCTGGTACTGGTGTGGCCAGCTGGTGCCTGGTAGTGGTGTGGCCAGCTGGTGCCTGGTAGTGGTGTGGCCAGCTGGTGTCTGGTAATGGTGTGGCCAGCTGGTGTCTGGTAGTGGTGTGGCCAGCTGGTGTCTGGTAATGGTGTGGCCAGCTGGTGTCTGGTAATGGTGTGGCCAGCTGGTGTCTGGTAGTGGTGTGGCCAGCTGGTGTCTGGTACTGGTGTGGCCAGCTGGTACCTGGTAATGGTGTGGCCAGCTGGTGCCTGGTAATGGTGTGGCCAGCTGGTGTCTGGTACTGGTGTGGCCAGCTGGTGTCTGGTACTGGTGTGGCCAGCTGGTGCCTGGTAGTGGTGTGGCCAGCTGGTGTCTGGTAGTGGTGTGGCCAGCTGGTGCCTGGTAGTGGTGTGGCCAGCTGGTGTCTGGTACTGGTGTGGCCAGCTGGTACCTGGTAGTGGTGTGGCCAGCTGGTGCCTGGTAGTGGTGTGGCCAGCTGGTACCTGGTAGTGGTGTGGCCAGCTGGTGCCTGGTAGTGGTGTGGCCAGCTGGTACCTGGTAGTGGTGTGGCCAGCTGGTACCTGGTAGTGGTGTGGCCAGCTGGTACCTGGTAGTGGTGTGGCCAGCTGGTACCTGGTAGTGGTGTGGCCAGCTGGTGCCTGGTAGTGGTGTGGCCAGCTGGTACCTGGTAGTGGTGTGGCCAGCTGGTGACTGGTAGTGGTGTGGCCAGCTGGTGCCTGTTAGTGGTGTGGCCAGCTGGTACCTGGTAGTGGTGTGGCCAGCTGGTACCTGGTAGTGGTGTGGCCAGCTGGTGCCTGGTAGTGGTGTGGCCAGCTGGTGCCTGGTAGTGGTGTGGCCAGCTGGTGTCTGGTAGTGGTGTGGCCAGCTGGTGTCTGGTAGTGGTGTGGCCAGCTGGTGTCTGGTAGTGGTGTAGCCAGCTGGTGTCTGGTAGTGGTGTGGCCAGCTGGTACCTGGTAGTGGTGTGGCCAGCTGGTACCTGGTAGTGGTGTGGCCACCTGGTACCTGGTAGTGGTGTGGCCAGCTGGTGCCTGGTAGTGGTGTGGCCAGCTGGTGCCTGGTAGTGGTGTGGCCAGCTGGTGCCTGGTAGTGGTGTGGCCAGCTGGTGCCTGGTAGTGGTGTGGCCAGCTGGTACCTGGTAGTGGTGTGGCCAGCTGGTACCTGGTAGTGGTGTGGCCAGCTGGTGCCTGGTAGTGGTGTGGCCAGCTGGTGTCTGGTAGTGGTGTGGCCAGCTGGTGCCTGGTAGTGGTGTGGCCAGCTGGTGCCTGGTTGTGGTGTGGCCAGCTGGTGCCTGGTAGTGGTGTGGCCAGCTGGTGCCTGGTAGTGGTGTGTCCAGCTGGTGCCTGGTAGTGGTGTGGCCAGCTGGTACCTGGTAGTGGTGTGGCCAGCTGGTGCCTGGTAGTGGTGTGGCCAGCTGGTACCTGGTAGTGGTGTGGCCAGCTGGTGTCTGGTAGTGGTGTGGCCAGCTGGTACCTGGTAGTGGTGTGGCCAGCTGGTGCCTGGTAGTGGTGTGGCCAGCTGGTGCCTGGTAGTGGTGTGGCCAGCTGGTGTCTGGTAGTGGTGTGGCCAGCTGGTGCCTGGTAGTGGTGTGGCCAGCTGGTGCCTGGTAGAGGTGTGGCCAGCTGGTGCCTGGTAGTGGTGTGGCCAGCTGGTACCTGGTAGTGGTGTGGCCAGCTGGTGCCTGGTAGAGGTGTGGCCAGCTGGTGCCTGGTAGTGGTGTGGCCAGCTGGTGTCTGGTAGTGGTGTGGCCAGCTGGTGCCTGGTAGTGGTGTGGCAAGCTGGTGCCTGGTAGTGGTGTGGCCAGCTGGTACCTGGTAGTGGTGTGGCCAGCTGGTACCTGGTAGTGGTGTGGCAAGCTGGTACCTGGTAGTGGTGTGGCCAGCTGGTCCCTGGTAGTGGTGTGGCCAGCTGGTGTCTGGTAGTGGTGTGGCCAGCTGGTGCCTGGTAGTGGTGTGGCCAGCTGGTGCCTGGTAGTGGTGTGGCCAGCTGGTGTCTGGTAGTGGTGTGGCCAGCTGGTACCTGGTAGTGGTGTGGCCAGCTGGTACCTGGTAGTGGTGTGGCCAGCTGGTGCCTGGTAGAGGTGTGGCCAGCTGGTGCCTGGTAGTGGTGTGGCCAGCTGGTGTCTGGTAGTGGTGTGGCCAGCTGGTGCCTGGTAGTGGTGTGGCAAGCTGGTGCCTGGTAGTGGTGTGGCCAGCTGGTACCTGGTAGTGGTGTGGCCAGCTGGTACCTGGTAGTGGTGTGGCTAGCTGGTACCTGGTAGTGGTGTGGCCAGCTGGTACCTGGTAGTGGTGTGGCCAGCTGGTGTCTGGTAGTGGTGTGGCCAGCTGGTGCCTGGTAGTGGTGTGGCCAGCTGGTGCCTGGTAGTGGTGTGGCCAGCTGGTGTCTGGTAGTGGTGTGGCCAGCTGGTACCTGGTAGTGGTGTGGCCAGCTGGTACCTGGTAGAGGTGTGGCCAGCTGGTGTCTGGCACTAGCCCACTAGCATCTTCTAGTGACCTCCAGAACGTTGCACTGCTGGTACCATCTTGCAGGAGTAATCATGAGCAGTACTAGACGCTTTAATTGGCACAGTGCCTCTTATATCTGCGAGAGTGTCTGGCCAGAGAGTGGGGAGGTCTGCCAGTACTTCCTGCAGCTGCAAGTGGCACGGTGCAGTTGTAAAAGGCACGGTGCAGCTGTAAGTGACACCGTGCAGCTGTTAGAGGCCCTTTGCAGCTGCTAGAGGCACCGTGCAGCTGTTAGAGGCACCGTGCAACTGCTAGAGGCACCGTGCAGCTGCTAGAGGCACCGTGCAGCTACTAGAGGCACCGTGCAGCTACTAGAGGCACCGTGCAGCTGCTAGAGGCACCGGGCAGCTGCTAGAGACACCGTGCAGCTGCTAGAGGCACCGTGCAGCTGCTAGAGGCACCGTGCAGCTGCTAGAGGCACCGTGCAGCTACTAGAGGCACCGTGCAGCTGCTAGAGGCACCGGGCAGCTGCTAGAGGCACCGTGCAGCTGCACCGTCTGGGATAATCCTGGACGTAGGTTCGAACCCTCAACACGACCCTTGTGGATTTATTCATATGTGTATATCATTTGTATATAGTTACCAGTGATTATGGTGGAAGGCTAGTGTCCACACAGCGCATGGCACAGTTAACTACACACACACACACACACACACACACACACACACACACAATCACAAAGTGTCAGGAGGCAGTAAACAGGTTCATCCCGGCCCAAAGGGAAAAATCCGAGAAGCAACAAAAGAATCCATGGTATAATAGGGCATGTATGGAAGCGAAGAAACTGAACAAGAAGGCGTGGAGGAACTTCCGGAATAACAGAACACCAGAAAGCAGGGAGAGATACCAGAGAACCAGGAATGAGTACGTCAGGGTGAGAAGAGAAGCAGAGAAAATTTTTGAAAATGATATAGCAAACAAAGCCAAGACCGAACCAAAGCTACTCCACAGTCACATCAGAAGGAAAACAACAGTGAAAGAACAGGTATTGAAACTTAGAACAGGCGAGGACAGGTATACAGAGAATGACAGAGAGGTGTGTGAGGAACTCAACAAGAGGTTCCAGGAGGTCTTCACAATAGAACAGGGTGAGGTCACTGTGCTAGGAGAAAGGGAGGTAAACCAGGCGGCCTTGGAGGAGTTCGAAATTACGAGAGAGGAGGTCAAGAGACACCTGCTGGATCTGGATGTTAGAAAGGCGGTTGGTCCAGATGGGATCTCACCATGGGTACTGAAAGAGTGTGCAGAGGCACTTTGCTTGCCACTCTCCATAGTGTATAGTAAATCACTAGAGACGGGAGACCTACCAGAAATATGGAAGACGGCGAATGTGGTCCCAATATACAAAAAGGGCGACAGACAAGAGGCACTGAACTACAGGCCAGTGTCCTTGACTTGTATACCATGCAAGGTGATGGAGAAGATCGTGAGAAAAAACCTGGTAACACATCTGGAGAGAAGGGACTTCGTGACAAATCGCCAACATGGATTCAGGGAGGGTAAATCTTGCCTTACAGGCTTGATAGAATTCTACGATCAGGTGACACAGATTAAGCAAGAAAGAGAGGGCTGGGCGGACTGCATTTTCTTGGATTGTCGGAAAGCCTTTGACACAGTACCGCATAAGAGGCTGGTACATAAGCTGGAGAGACAGGCAGGTGTAGCTGGTAAGGTGCTCCAGTGGATAAGGGAGTATCTAAGCAATAGGAAGCAGAGAGTTACGGTGAGGGGTGAGACCTCCGATTGGCGTGAAGTCACCAGTGGAGTCCCACAGGGCTCTGTACTCGGTCCTATCTTGTTTCTGATATATGTAAATGATCTCCCGGAGGGTATCGATTCATTTCTCTCAATGTTTGCGGACGATGCTAAAATTATGAGAAGGATTAAAACAGAAGAGGACTGTTTGAGGCTTCAAGAAGACCTAGACAAGCTGAAGGAATGGTCGAACAAATGGTTGTTAGAGTTTAACCCAACCAAATGTAATGTAATGAAGATAGGTGTAGGGAGCAGGAGGCCAGATACAAGGTATCATCTGGGAGAGGAAATTCTTCAGGAGTCAGAGAAGGAAAAAGACTTGGGGGTTGATATCACGCCAGACCTGTCTCCTGCAGCACATATCAAGCGGATAACATCAGCGGCATATGCCAGGCTGGCCAACATACGAACGGCATTCAGAAACTTGTGTAAAGAATCATTCAGAACTTTGTATACCACATATGTCAGGCCAATCCTGGAGTATGCAGCCCCAGCATGGAGTCCATATCTAGTCAAGGATAAGACTAAACTGGAAAAGGTTCAAAGGTTTGCCACCAGACTAGTACCCGAGCTGAGAGGTATGAGCTACGAGGAGAGACTACGGGAATTAAACCTCACTTCGCTGGAAGACAGAAGAGTTAGGGGGGACATGATCACCACATTCAAGATTCTGAAGGGGATTGATAGGGTAGATAAAGACAGTCTATTTAACACAAGGGGAACACGCACAAGGGGACACAGGTGGAAACTGAGTGCCCAAATGAGCCACAGAGATATTAGAAAGAACTTTTTTAGTGTCAGAGTGGTTGACAAATGGAATGCATTAGGGGGTGATGTGGTGGAGGCTGACTCCATACACAGTTTCAAGTGTAGATATGACAGAGCCCGATAGGCTCAGGAATCTGTACACCTGTTGATTGACGGTTGAGAGGCGGGACCAAAGAGCCAGAGCTCAACCCCCGCAAACACAACTAGGTGAGTACAACTAGGTGAGTACACACACACACACACACACACACACACACACACACACACACACACACACACACTGAACGACACACACACAAGAGAAATCGGTTTTGAGTCACCAGTAGGAACAGCGTGTACAGTGTATTGGTGTTGAGTACCTGATTGAAGAAGGGTTATTGAACTAGAGGAGGGATACCGAAACCAAAAGGTTAGCATACCGAAAGGGAAACTATGAGGAGATAAGAAAATGCCTAGCAGATATAGCATGGGAAACAGAGCTCAGGGAAAAGACGGCCCAAGATATGATGGAATACATCACGCAGAAATGCAAGGATGCAGCAAACAAGTTTGTCCCAGTCCAAAAGGAAAACAGTGAAATGAAGATGAGAAACCCATGGTTTAATCAGAGATGTAGGCTAGCTAAGCAGCAAAGTAAAAGGGCATGGAGAAACTATAGGAATAACAGGACACTGGAGAGCAGAGAAAGATACCAGAGTGCCAGGAATGAATATGTCAGGATGAGAAGAGAGGCAGAAAGACAATACGAAAATGACATCGCAAGCAAGGCAAAGACTCAGCCTAAATTGCTGCATAGCCACATCAGGAGAAAAACAACAGTAAAGGAACAGGTTATGAAATTAAGGATAGGGGCAGAAGGATTCACTACAAACGACAAGGAAGTGTGTGAGGAACTGAATAAGAAATTCCAGGAGGTCTTCACCTTAGAGCAAGGAGAAATTCCAGAGATAAGAGAGGGAATAGATAACCAGGAACCACTGGAAGAGTTTGAGATTACCAGCGGGGAAGTAAGGAAGTGTTTACTAGAGTTGGATGTGACAAAGGCTATAGGCCCAGATGGAATCTCCCCTTGGATACTAAAGGAAGGAGCAGAAGAACTGTGCCTACCACTCTCCATAGTGTATAACAAATCACTGGCAACAGGGGAACTGCCAGAAATTTGGAAAGCAGCTAACGTAGTCCCGATATACAAGAAAGGGGATAGACAGGAGGCACTGAATTACAGACCAGTGTCCCTAACCTGCATACCATGCAAGCTGATGGAGAAGATTGTGCGAAGAAAGCTAGTGGAACATCTGGAGCGAAAGAACTTTGTAACACAGCATCAACATGGGTTCAGGGATGGCAGGTCCTGCCTCACAGAGTTACTTGAATTCTACGACCAGGCAACAAAAATCAAGCAAGAAAGAGAAGGGTGGGCAGACTGCATATTTTTGGATTGCCAGAAAGCCTTTGATACAGTACCACACAAGAGGCTAGTGAAAAAGCTGGAGATGCAGGCTGGAGTGAAAGGGAAGGTACTCCGTTGGATACAGGAGTACCTAAGCAACAGGAGACAACGAGTCAGTGTGAGGGGTGAGGTCTCAGATTGGCGAGACGTTACGAGTGGAGTACCGCAGGGGTCAGTCCTTGGACCTACACTTTTTCTGATATATGTAAATGATCTTCCAGATGGGATAGAATCGTTTCTCTCAATGTTTGCCGATGATGCAAAAATTATGAGGAGGATTGAAACTGAGGACGATAGTAGGAGGCTACAAGATGACCTAGACAGACTGAGTGAATGGTCCAACAAATGGCTGTTGAAGTTCAACCCGAGTAAATGCAAAGTAATGAAACTAGGTGGTGGAAATAGGAGGCCAAACACAGGATACAGAATAGGAGATGAAGTACTTAATGAAACGAACAGAGAGAAAGATCTAGGAGTTGATATCACACCAAACCTGTCTCCTGAAGCCCACATAAAAGAATAACGTCTGCGGCATATGCGAGGCTGGCTAACATCAGAACAGCGTTCAGGAACCTGTGTAAGGAATCATTCAGAATCTTGTACACCACATATGTAAGACCAATCCTGGAGTATGCGGCCCCAGCATGGAGCCCGTACCTTGTCAAGCACAAGACGAAGCTGGAAAAAGTCCAAAGGTATGCCACTAGACTAGTCCCAGAACTAAGAGGCATGAGTTACGAGGAAAGGCTGCGGGAAATGCACCTTACGACACTGGAAGACAGAAGAGTAAGGGGAGACATGATCACAACCTACAAAATCCTCAGGATAATCGACCGGGTAAACAAGGATAAACTATTCAACACTGGTGGGACGCGAACAAGGGGACACAGGTGGAAACTGAGTACCCACATGAGCCACAGAGGACGTTAGAAGGAACTTTTTCAGTGTCAGAGTAGTTAACGGATGGAATGCATAAGGCAGTGATGTGGTGGAGGCTGACTCCATACACAGTTTTAAATGTAGATATGATAGAGCCCAGTAGGCTCAGGAATCTGTACACCAGTTGATTGACAGTTGAGAGGCGGGACCAAAGAGCCAAAGCTCAACCCCCGCAAGCACAAATAGGTGAGTACAAATAGGTGAGTACACACACACACACACACACACAAACACATATATATATATATATATATATATATATATTGAACTTTGTTACAAAAAAGGAGTTACATATGGGTTACAAAGATGGTTGTCATAGGTTGTCGAGTTCCTCCAGCTCCTCAGATGGCGGGCAGGAACCCTGGATGCAGTGCGCATTTCCCCTCTGTATCGCCACACTGAGGCGCTGGAAAAGAAAGCTTGCAGCTCTCGGGTCCCTTGTTGTTTCAATGAGCCTAGAACCCAGTTCCTTCAAAATACTGGTAGCACTTTTACCCCAGGCGCCGAGCGTCTCAGAAGCAATGGGGACAATATATATATATATATATATATATATATATATATATATATATATATATATATATATATATATATATATATATATATATATATATATATATATATATATAAATTTATTAGAAAATTTAAGAAAGATTAGAAAAGTTAGAAACTAAGAAAATTTATTAGAAGCTATCAAAGCAACATCGGCCAGAACCTTGCAACACATCCCTAAAGCAGCCCGCCTCCATGCAGCAGCCAAATTATCTGCCCTCCTGAGAAAGGTCAACGACTCTCCTGGAACGACCCAAGCATGGCACAACCTCCTAATGTTTGGCAACATATGTCTAGCCACCCCTGCAAGGAGAGACAAAACCTTAGCTGCCTCAGTCATCAAAGCTATAAATGATTTTCCCAGGGAGGACAACCAGGTGCGCCTTCCCACTCGCGCGAGAAACACCCACGGTAGGAAGAGCAACAGTGGCATATCCGAGACATCAAAAATCAGAACATCAGTCACCAAGCCAATTATCAACAGCCAATTAATGCACTACTATATTCTACCCACTTCAAGACTCCACTCCAATATAGAAGCATCAAGAAATATGGGCCAATAGGCCCTCTGCAATTACTTCCATTCTTACCTTCAATACCCATTATTTCGTGTTCTATCCTGTGTTGAAAGTTTTGTTCACCTCATCCAAAACTGTTGTAACATATCACCTCACCCAAAATGCGGGTATAAAATGAAAAATGAAAGCTGTTTAAATTATAGCATAAGTAAGAACTCTGTTTAGTGTTTGCAGGTAATAGTTGTGTGTGTGTAAACTAAAAGTCTTTGAAAATGTAATAAGTTATTACGAAACGTGTTCAAGTGTCGCGTCAGACTAGAAATAAAAATGAATTTTGGAGAATTGATTTTTCAACTACCATCAACAGTGAAAAGTAACATAAGAAAGATCGAGAAAATTCGTGTTAGAATTATTAATCTTACTTTTTCGGTCATATTTAATAATATATATATATATATATATATATATATATATATATATATATATATATATATATATATATATATATATATATATATATATATATATATATATATATATATATATATATATATATATATATATATGTATATATATATATAAATATATGTATATATATAAATATATATATATATATATATATATATATATATATATATATATATATATATATATATATATATATATATATATATATATATATATATATATATTTTATAAAAAAAGTTTGTGAGGGTACCACCTCTGGTGCCAATGTGGGGACCCATAGCCTCGGAAAATAAAATAAAAAGTATTCAGAGGAGACCTTGTTGTTTCTCACTGAACACTAATATTATCTTCTCCTACCACCCCCATTCTTTTGTATGTACACATATATATTTGCTTTATTTGAACTTTGTTACAAAAAAGGAGTTACATATAGGTTACAAAGATGGTTATCATAGGTTATCTTGAGGTTATCTTGAGATGATTTCGGGGCTTTAGTGTACCCGCAGCCCAGTCCTCGACCAGGCCTCCACCCCCAGGAAGCAGCCCGTGACAGCTGACTAACTCCCAGGTACCTATTTACTGCTAGGTAACAGGGGCATAGGGTGAAAGAAACTCTGCCCATTGCTTCTCGCCTGCGCCTGGGATCGAACCCAGGACCACAGGATCAAAAGTCCAGCGTGCTGTCCGCTCGGGCGACCGGCTCCCTAGGTTGTCGAGTTCCTCCAGCTCCTCAGATGGCGGGCAGGAACCCTGGATGCAGTGCGCATTTCCCCTCTGTATCGCCACGCAGAGGCGCTGGAAAAGAAAGCTGGCAGCTCTAGGGTCCCTTGTTGTTTCAATGAGCCTAGAACCCAGTTCCTTCAAAAAACTGGTAGCACTTTTACCCCAGGCGCCGAGTGTCTCAGAAGCAATGGGGACAAAATTGTAGTGGTGATCCAGTTCTCTATATTTACGGGATTTGGCTGCTTCCCTGTGGGTGGCAGCACCACCTGGTTGTGCAACACTGAGGTCAATGTAGGTGTTAGCCAGGGTTGATACGCACGTGTATCATACATACCAAGTGCTTGCCATTCTTCCAGGGGTTCACTGTGACACCATCCGGGTGACCAATAAGAGCATCAGAGTTACGGGGCGTTAGGTAACGGGGCTCTCTTTCAGCTGGGCATCCAGCTGTGGTGAGGCTCCTCTTGATGATGTCGTTAACTTCACTGTGCCTCGAGTGCAACCCCCCTGTGCAAATATATATATATATATATATATATATATATATATATATATATATATATATATATATATATATATATATATATATATACATACAGTATATACATATATATATATATATATATATATATATATATATATATATATATATATATATATATGTCGTACCTAGTAGCCAGAACGCACTTCTCAGCCTACTATGCAAGGCCCGATTTGCCTATTAAGTAAAGTTTTCATGAAATAATTGTTTTTCGACTACCTAACCTACCTAACCTAACCTAACCTAACTTTTTAGGCTACCTAACCTAACCTAACCTATAAAGATAGGTTAGGTTAGGTTAGGTAGGGTTGGTTAGGTTCGGTCATATATCTACGTTAATTTCAACTCCAATAAAAAAATATTGACCTCAAACATAATGAAATGGGTAGCTTTATCATTTCATAAGAAAAAAATTAGAGAAAATATATTAATTCAGGAAAACTTGGCTTATTAGGCAAATCGGGCCTTGCATAATAGGCTGAGAAGTGCGTTCTGGCTACTAGGTACGACATATATATATATATATATATATATATATATATATATATATATGTCGTACCTAGTAGCCAGAACGTACTTCTCAGCCTACTATGCAAGGCCCGATTTGCCTAATAAGCCAAGTTTTCATGAATTAATTGCTTTTCGACTACCTAACCTACCTAACCTAACTTTTTCGGCTACCTAACCTAACCTAACCTATAAAGATAGGTTAGGTTAGGTTAGGTAGGGTTGGTTAGGTTTGGTCATATATCTACGTTAATTTTAACTCCAATAAAATATAATTTACCTCATACATAATGAAATGGGTAGCTTTATCATTTCATAAGAAAAAAATTAGAGAAAATATATTAATTCAGGAAAACTTGGCTTATTAGGCAAGTCGGGCCTTGCATAGTAGGCTGAGAAGTGCGTTCTGGCTACTAGGTACGACATATATATATGGCTGCATATATATATATATATATATATATATATATATATATATATATATATATATATATGTCGTACCTAGTAGCCAGAACTCACTTCTCAGCCTACTATGCAAGGCCCGATTTGCCTAATAAGCCAAGTTTTACTGAATTAATATATTTTCTCTAATTTTTTTCTTATGAAATGATAAAGCTACCCATTTCATTATGTATGAGGTCAATTTTTTTTTATTGGAGGTAAAGTTAACGTAGATATATGACCGAACCTAACCAACCCTACCTAACCTAACCTAACCTATCTTTATAGGTTAGGTTAGGTTAGGTAGCCAAAAACGTTAGGTTAGGTTAGGTTAGGTAGGTTAGGTTGTCGAAAAAACATTAATTCATGAAAACTAGGCTTATTAGGCAAATCGGGCCTTGCATAGTAGGCTGAGAAGTGAGTTCTGGCTACTAGGTACGACATATATATATATATATATATATATATATATATATATATATATATATATATATATATATATATATATATGTCGTACCTAGTAGCCAGAACGCACTTCTCAGCCTACTATGCTAGGCCCGATTTGCCTAATAAGCCAAGTTTTCATGAATTAATTGTTTTTCGACTACCTAACCTACCTAACCTAACCTAACCTAACTTTTTTGGCTACCTAACCTAACCTAACCTATAAAGATAGGTTAGGTTAGGTTAGGTAGGGTTGGTTAGGTTCGGTCATATATCTACGTTAAATTTAACAACAATAAAAAAAAAATTGACCTCATACATAAAGAAATTGGTAGCTTCATCATTTCATAAGAAAAAAATTAGAGAAAATATATTAATTCAGGAAAACTTGGCTTATTAGGCAAATCGGGCCTTGCATAGTAGGCCAAAAAGTGCGTTCTGGCTACTAGGTACGACATATATATATGGCTGCATATATATATATATATATATATATATATATATATATATATATATATATATATATATATATATATATATATATATATATATGCAGAATAACTACATGTGAAAAATAGAATATGCAAAACATAGAATTATCGCAATTTCGGCTAATTCGCCTTCATTAGAGCAAAGTAGAATGAAGAATGAAGTAGGATCTTCATTCTACTTTGCTCTGATGAAGGCGAATTAGCCGAAATTGCGTTAAGCATTTTCTATTTTTCACATGTAGTTATTCTGTATACTTGGATCAGTGTTTATATTTATATATATATATATATATATATATATATATATATATATATATATATATATAATATATATATATATATATATATATATATATATATATATATATATATATATATATATATATTATTAAATATGACCGAAAAAGTAAGATTAATAATTCTAACACGAATTTTCTCAATCTTTCGTACATTACGCTTCACTGTTGGAGGTAAATCAAAAATCAATTCTCCAAAATTCATTTTTATTTCTAGTCTGACGCGACACGGGCGCGTTTCGTAAAACTTATTACATTTTCAAAGACTTTTAGTTCACAAATACACAACTGAATAGAACTTACGTATCTCCGATTTTATATCTACATTTGAGTGAGGTGGGAGGGGTGATGTGGCATTAACACAAGACAGAACAAAAGGGGATATTAATAGGGTAATAAAAGTATCAACACAAGACAGAACAAAAGGGGATATTAATAGGGTAATAAAAGTATCAACACAAGACAGAACACAAACAATGGGTATTGAATAGAAGTGTTTGTAGAAAGCCTATTGGTCCATATTTCTTGATGCTTCTATATTGGAGCGGAGTCTTGAGGTGGGTAGAATATAGTTGTGCAATAATTGGCTGTTGATTGCTGGTGTTGACTTCTTGATGTGTAGTGCCTCACAAACGTCAAGCCGCCTGCTATCGCTGTATCTATCGATGATTTCTGTGTTGTTTACTAGGATTTCTCTGGCGATGGTTTGGTTGTGGGAAGAGATTATATGTTCCTTAATGGAGCCCTGTTGCTTATGCATCGTTAAACGCCTAGAAAGAGATGTTGTTGTCTTGCCTATATACTGGTTTTTTTGGAGCTTACAGTCCCCAAGTGGGCATTTGAAGGCATAGACGACGTTAGTCTCTTTTAAAGCGTTCTGTTTTGTGTCTGGAGAGTTTCTCATGAGTAGGCTGGCCGTTTTTCTGGTTTTATAGTAAATCGTCAGTTGTATCCTCTGATTTTTGTCTGTAGGGATAACGTTTCTATTAACAATATCTTTCAGGACCCTTTCCTCCGTTTTATGAGCTGTGGAAAAGAAGTTCCTGTAAAATAGTCTAATAGGGGGTATAGGTGTTGTGTTAGTTGTCTCTTCAGAGGTTGCATGGCTTTTCACTTTCCTTCTTATGATGTCTTCGACGAAACCATTGGAGAAGCCGTTATTGACTAGGACCTGCCTTACCCTACAGAGTTCTTCATCGACTTGCTTCCATTCTGAGCTGTGGCTGAGAGCACGGTCGACATATGCGTTAACAACACTCCTCTTGTACCTGTCAGGGCAGTCGCTGTTGGCATTTAGGCACATTCCTATGTTTGTTTCCTTAGTGTAGACTGCAGTGTGGAAACCTCCGCCCTTTTCCATGACTGTTACATCTAGAAAGGGCAGCTTCCCATCCTTTTCCATCTCGTAAGTGAAACGCAGCATGGAACTCTGCTCAAATGCCTCCTTCAGCTCCTGCAGATGTCTGACATCAGGTACCTGTGTAAAAATGTCGTCAACATACCTGCAGTATATGGCCGGTTTCAAGTTCATGTCGACTAAGACTTTTTGCTCGATGGTACCCATGTAGAAGTTTGCAAACAGGACACCTAGGGGAGAACCCATAGCGACCCCATCTACTTGCTTATACATGTGCCCATCCGGGCTCAAGAAGGGTGCCTCTTTAGTACAAGCTTGGAGTAGTTTCCTCAGAATATTTTCTGGTATGTCAAGAGGAGTACAGGCTGGATCACGATACACTCTGTCGGCTATCATTCCGATTGTCTCGTCCACAGGTACGTTGGTAAACAGCGATTCTACGTCCAACGAGGCTCTTATCCCTATGGCCCGTGTGCCCCGCAGTAAGTCAACAAATTCCTTTGGAGACTTCAGGCTGTAGGCGCAAGGAACATAAGGAGTCAGCAGGCCGTTGAGTCGCTTCGCCAGTCTGTACGTGGGTGTGGGTATCTGGCTAATGATTGGCCGAAGTGGGTTTCCAGGCTTGTGCGTCTTGACATTTCCATACGCATATCCAGGTTTATATTCCCCAATGATCTTTGGCAGGTGGAGTCCGGATTTCTTGGCGTTCACAGTTTCGATCAGTTTGTTGACCTTTGCTTTTAATTCGGCTGTAGTGTCCTTCGTTACCCTTTGGAACTTAGTTTGGTCAGAGAGTATGATGTTCATTTTCGCCAGATATTCGTCTTTTTAAGAATGACATATATTGGCGACTTGTCACCTCTCCTGACAACTATCTCCTTGTTCTCACGAAGGCTTTTAGCTGCCGCTTTAAGCTCGGGGGACAGTATGGTGCTTCTGTAGTTGCCTCGATTCTTTCCTCCTTCTGCAATAAGTTCTGCTTGTAAGGTATCTTTGGTAGTGACCTTCTTTTGTGTCTCGAGGTCGAATATGTCGTCCAACAGAATTTCCAACTCTACTTTCCGGGCCATTTCACTCGGTCTGGACATAACATGACAGTTTATGCCCAGATTTAGGAGAGTGACTTGGTCCTCAGTGAGGTTAATTCCTGCAAGGTTCAGGAAGCCATCTCTTGGTCGTGGAATTGCCATAGGTCCTCCATATAATGTTGTTAGTTTCTTGATAATCCTTGTTTCAGTGCTGAGGTGATGTTGGTCTGTGAGGATGTCGAGGTGTTGTTCAATGCGGGTACGGATACTATGGTCGATGTTGCTATTTCTCCACTCGTTTGTAGCATGAAGTAGTTGCGTTTTGTTGTCTTTGATTTCATTCTCTGCCTTGTATATCTGATCACGAATCAGATCCTGGCGATATTTTATCGTGAAGGCTTGATTCCTTGCTGCTGGGTCGTGCGCTTTAATATTAGTATATTTTGGTAGCAGTCTTTCCTGTAGACATATATTATTAAATATGACCGAAAAAGTAAGATTAATAATTCTAACACGAATTTTCTCAATCTTTCATACATTACGCTTCACTGTTGGAGGTAAATCAAAAATCAATTCTCCAAAATTCATTTTTATTTGAAAGAGAATGAAATCAAAGACAACAAAACGCAACTACTTCATGCTACAAACGAGTGGAGAAATAGCAACATCGACCATAGTATCCGTACCCGCATTGAACAACACCTCGACATCCTCACAGACCAACATCACCTCAGCACTGAAACAAGGATTATCAAGAAACTAACAACATTATATGGAGGACCTATGGCAATTCCACGACCAAGAGATGGCTTCCTGAACCTTGCAGGAATTAACCTCACTGAGGACCAAGTCACTCTCCTAAATCTGGCCATAAATTGTCATGTTATGTCCAGACCGAGTGAGATGGCCCGGAAAGTAGAGTTGGAAATTCTGTTGGACCACATATTCGACCTCGAGACACAAAAGAAGGTCACTACCAAAGATACCTTACAAGCAGAACTTATTGCAGAAGGAGGAAAGAATCGAGGCAACTACAGAAGCACCATACTGTCCCCCGAGCTTAAAGCGGCAGCTAAAAGCCTTCGTGAGAACAAGGAGATAGTTGTCAGGAGAGGTGACAAGTCGCCAATATATGTCATTCTTAAAAAAGACGAATATCTGGCGAAAATGAACATCATACTCTCTGACCAAACTAAGTTCCAAAGGGTAACGAAGGACACTACAGCCGAATTAAAAGCAAAGGTCAACAAACTGATCGAAACTGTGAACGCCAAGAAATCCGGACTCCACCTGCCAAAGATCATTGGGGAATATAAACCTGGATATGCGTATGGAAATGTCAAGACGCACAAGCCTGGAAACCCACTTCGGCCAATCATTAGCCAGATACCCACACCCACGTACAGACTGGCAAAGCGACTCAACGGCCTGCTGACTCCTTATGTTCCTTGCGCCTTCAGCCTGAAGTCTCCAAAGGAATTTGTGGACTTACTGCGGGGCACACGGGCCACAGGGATAAGAGCCTCGTTGGACGTAGAATCGCTGTTTACCAACGTACCTGTGGACGAGACAATCGGAATGATAGCCGACAGAGTGTATCGTGATCCAGCCTGTACTCCTCTTGACATGCCAGAAAGTATTCTGAGGAAACTACTCCAAGCTTGTACTAAAGAGGCACCCTTCTTGAGCCCGGATGGGCACATGTATAAGCAAGTAGATGGGGTCGCCATGGGTTCTCCCCTAGGTGTCCTGTTTGCAAACTTCTACATGGGTACCATCGAGCAAAAAGTCTTAGTCGACATGAACTTGAAACCGGCCATATACTGCAGGTATGTTGACGACATTTTTACACAGGTACCTGATGTCAGACATCTGCAGGAGCTGAAGGAGGCATTTGAGCAGAGTTCCGTGCTGCGTTTCACTTACGAGACGGAAAAGGATGGGAAGCTGCCTTTTCTAGATGTAACAGTCATGGAAAAGGGCGGAGGTTTCCACACTGCAGTCTACACTAAGGAAACAAACATAGGAATGTGCCTAAATGCCAACAGCGACTGCCCTGACAGGTACAAGAGGAGTGTTGTTAACGCATACGTCGACCGTGCTCTCAGCCACAGCTCAGAATGGAAGCAAGTCGACGAAGAACTCTGTAGGGTAAGGCAGGTCCTAGTCAATAACGGCTTCTCCAATGGTTTCATCGAAGACATCATAAGAAGGAAAGTGAAAAGCCATGCAACCTCTGAAGAGACAACTAACACAACACCTATACCCCCTATTAGACTATTTTACAGGAACTTCTTTTCCACAGCTCATAAAACGGAGGAAAGGGTCCAGAAAGATATTGTTAATAGAAACGTTATCCCTACAGACAAAAATCAGAGGATACAACTGACGATTTACTATAAAACCAGAAAAACGGCCAGCCTACTCATGAGAAACTCTCCAGACACAAAACAGAACGCTTTAAAAGAGACTAATGTCGTCTATGCCTTCAAATGCCCACTTGGGGACTGTAAGCTCCAAAAAACCCAGTATATAGGCAAGACAACAACATCTCTTTCTAGGCGTTTAACGATGCATAAGCAACAGGGCTCCATTAAGGAACATATAATCTCTTCCCATAACCAAACCATCGCCAGAGAAATCCTAGTAAACAACACAGAAATCATCGATAGATACAGCGATAGCAGGCGGCTTGACGTTTGCGAGGCACTACACATCAAGAAGTCAACACCAGCAATCAACAGCCAATTATTGCACAACTATATTCTACCCACCTCAAGACTCCGCTCCAATATAGAAGCATCAAGAAATATGGACCAATAGGCTTTCTACAAACACTTCTATTCAATACCCATTGTTTCTGTTCTGTCTTGTGTTGATACTTTTAATACCCTATTAATATCCCCTCTTGTTCTGTCTTGTGTTAATGCCACATCACCCCTCCCACCTCACTCAAATGTAGATATAAAATCAGAGATACGTTCTAATCAGTTGTGTATTTGTGAAGTCTTTGAAAATGTAATAAGTTTTACGAAACGCGCCCGTGTCGCGTCAGACTAGAAATATATATATATATATATATATATATATATATATATATATATATATATATATATATATATATATATATATATGTCGTACCTAATAGCCAGAACGCACTTCTTAGCCTACTATGCAAGGCCCAATTTGCCTAATAAGCCAACTTTTCATGAATAATTTGTTTTTCGACTACCTAACCTAACCTAACCTAACCTTTTCGGCTACCTAACCTAACCTAACCTATAAAGATAGGTTAGGTAGGGTATGTTAGTTTCGGTCATATATCTACGTTAATTTTAACTCCAATAAAAAAAAATTGACCTCATTCCTAATGAAATGGGTAGATTTATCATTTCATAAGAAAAAAATTTGGAAATATATTATTTCAGGAAAACTAGGCTTATTAGGCAAATCGGGCCTTGCATAGTAGGCTGAGAAGTGCGTTCTGGCTACGTACGACATATATATATATAAATGTTCGTTTGTTCAAAATCGCTAATCTCTGAAAGTTCTTCACCGATTGCTGTGAAATTTTCCCACAACGTTCCATTCGCATCCGGGCAGGTTTTTATATGTATATTATATAGATGTCACGTTTGTGAAGAGGAAAAAACATGCTTTTTTGGAAAAACTTAGTTTTTCATGTATTTTTCATGTGAGGGAAATCTTCGAAAACTCTTTATCGATTGATTTTAAATTTTGACACAACGTTGCATTCGAATAGACGAGTATTTTTATATACCTACTATTTACATGCTTCGTCAGGAAAAAACATGTTTTTTTGAAAACCAGTGCAGTCTGTTGGACGTAAGAGCAACACATGCAGTAACCTCCGAAAGTTCTTATCAGATGGCTTTGAAATTTTGTCACAACGTTTCATTCGAATACGTGCATGTTTTTATATACCTACTATTTAGATGCCACACCTGTGACAGGTAAAAACATGCTTTTTGGAAAAATAGCGCCATCTGTTGCATGTAAGAGCAACACACGCAATTTAAAATACGTTACGATTTCATTTCAATGTTTCCGATTGCATTGATAAACTAATTTTTCATAGATTTTGATTTATTTTCATTTTGATTTAATTATTTTGTGTGACATTGCCTTCGAATTGAGTTACGTTGTTTAGCATAGTGTTCCTTTCATGAATATAGTTTATTTGTTTCTTTTTTCATTGTTTTTCATTTCGTTTTTTTAACTGTTCTTATTTTTCAGTGCAATTGGTGGTGAAATTGAGCTGTGTCGATTGATCTGCGTTTGAATTGAAATATTTCGTTACTATTTTTTGGTTTGGTTTTGAAAACAAGAAAATGGAAAATACGTTTATTTCACAGCTGCAAATGTGCAATAAACAGCTATGAATCCATCGGCTACAACGGTTACTGCTTTCTTCACGTTATGTCAAAATGACGCGTTTGCAAAAACACTGCTGTATTCGGAAGTGTCTACGTATTACACGTGGAATGCCAGTAGAAAATCATTTGAACGACGCAAACGAGGAGAGCGAGCCGACGGACAACCTGGCATCTATATAAATCAAAATGGAAATGTTCATTTGTTCAAAATCGCTAATCTCCGAAAATCCTTCACCGATTGCTTTGAAATTTTCACACATTCCATTCGCATCTGAGCAGGTTTTTATATACATACTATATAGATGTCACGTCTGTGATGGTAAAGAAAAAAACATGTTTTTTCTGAAAAAACTGTGTTTTTCGTGTGAGGAAAATCTTCGAAACCTCTTTGCTGATTGCTTTGAAATTTTTTACACAACGTTGCATTCGAATAGGTGCGTCATTTTATATATCTACTATATACATGCCTCACCTGTGACAGGAAAAAACATGCTTTTCTTAAAAACAGCGCCATCTGTTAGACCTAAGAGCAACACAGGCAGTAATCTCCGAAAGTTCTTCACCATTTCCTTTGAAATTTTGACACAATGTTGAAATCGAATAGGCGCGTCTTTTTATATACCTACTATATAGAGGCTACCGCTCTGACAGGTAAAAACATGCGTTTTTGAAAAATAGTGCCAACTGTTGCACATAATAGCAACATGCACGCTATACTAAATATGTCACGAATTCCATTTCAATGTTTTTGATTGCATAGATAAATTTAACTTTCATAGATTTTGATTTATTTTATTTTTTATTGAATTATTTTGGGTGACATTGTGTTGGAATTGAGCTGTGTTGTTTACAATACCATTCATTTCGTAAGTATAAGTATAGATGCCATACCTGTGACAGGTAAAACTATGCTTTTCTTGAAAAACAGCACCATCTGTTGCATGTAGGAGCAACACACATGCTCTACTAAATATGTTACAATTCCATTTCAATGTTTCTGTTTGCACTGATAAATTGAATTTTCATAGATTTTGATTTGTTTACATTTTGATTTAATTATTTTGTGTGAATTGCATTGGAATTGAGCTGTGTTGTTTACCATACCGTTCATTTCGTGAGTATAGTTTATTTTTATTTTTATTTTTATTTTTATTTTTATTTTCATTTCATTTTTAACTGTTTTTCTTATATTTCTCTAATGGGAACATCAGATCACTTTATGCAATACAACAGTAGTGCCAGGGGTAATGCCAGGGTAATACAAGGATAGTGCCAGGTTAATACAAGGGTAGTTCCAGGATAGTGCCGGTGTAGTGCAAGGTTATTGCCAGGGTAGTGCCCTGGTAGTGCCAGGGTAGTGCCAGATTAGTGCCAGAGTAGTGCCTGGGTAGTGCCAGTGTAGAAAACGACTAACGAAGATTATATGGTGAATCTCCAAGTGTTGAGTTGAACTTCAGTGCTGGAGTAGAACTCCAATGGTAGCGTGGAACTTCGAGTGTAGGGGAACTGCACGTACGTTTCTTTTGTGAAGCCGCATTCAGAAACTTTACATGCATTTGAGTGAAACTTCAGGTGCAGCAGATATTGGAAGGACTGTAGGAGTACCTACCTGATTTTGAGGACCCAGACAGCTGTTCTTAGTGATGGGCCTCAGGACGTAGAACAGAGAATCGTATGAACACCTTGAAGAGGGAGTGCTTGACTGCATATTGGCATGAAAGATACAGTGTAAAATGAGAAATTTATTGTTTTTCTTGTTGAAAATATTGTTTATGTGCCATATATTCAACCCCAAGCAATGAGGGGGAGGGGTAATAGGCATGGGGCCTTAAATTTAGAAGCAGCCTAATACAGTTTTATTTGATGAAGACGATATGATATTGGAGTGTTACTAATTGGTAGCAGCCTTGGGTTCTGTACTGCAATATTATATATATATATATATATATATATATATATATATATATATATATATATATATATATATATATATATATATATATATTTATTTATATATAAATATATATATTTATATATAAATATATATATTTATATATATATATATGCAAGGCCCGATTTGCCTAATAAGCCAAGTTTTCATGAATTAATTGTTTTTCGACTACCTAACCTAACCTAACTTTTTCGGCTACCTAACCTAACCTATAAAGATAGGTTAGGTTAGGTAGGGTTGGTTAGGTTCGGTCATATATCTACGTTAATTTTAACACCAATAAAAAAAATTGACCTCAGACATAATGAAATGGGTAGCTTTATCATTTCATAAGAAAAAATTAGAGAAAATATATTAATTCAGTAAAACTTGGCTTATTAGGCAAATTGGGCCTTGCATAGTAGGCTGAGAAATGCGTTCTGGCTACTACGTACGACATATTATATATTATATATATATATGTCGTACCTAGTAGCCAGAACTCACTTCTCAGCCTACTATGCATGGCCCGATTTGCCTAATAAGCCTAGTTTTCATGAATTAATGTTGTTTCGACAACCTAACCTACCTAACCTAACCTAACCTAACGTTTTCGGCTACCTAACCTAACCTAACCTATAAAGATAGGTTAGGTTAAGTTAGGTAGGGTTGGTTAGGTTCGGTCATATATCTACGTTAATTTTAACTCCAATAAAAAAAAATTTACCTCATACATAATGAAATGGGTAGCTTTATCATTTCATAAGAAAAAAATTAGAGAAAATATATTAATTCAGTAAAACTTGGCTTATTAGGCAACTCGGGCCTCGCATAGTAGGCTGAGAAGTGAGTTCTGGCTACTAGGTACGACATATATATATATATATATATATATATATATATATATATTTCTTTGAATGTGTTTTCATGTAATAAATGTTTGTTAACAACTGATTTTTGCTCTTTTCCAGGTGAGGCTCCTAGATAGTGAGAGACAGTAACGGCTGCAGATTGGTTGACAGAGGTCAGTAACATCACAAAGGGGATGTAGGAGATCATCCAATAATAAGGAGGGTGTGAAGGAGTCACGGTGGCTCGAGAGGGCGTGTGTTCATGACAATAGGCTAGATTGGAGCCGCACCCCCGAAATAAAGATGACGTTGAACACCTCTTCAAGTATATGGCGATTGCAGGGTGATCTCCCAACTTATTACATGCACTCCAGTGTCTATTGCTGATTGACTGATGACAGCAGCAAGGTGGCTGCCATGATCGATCTTATTTTATCAGGGAATTGTTTGGGTCTCTGTTCGCCAGTAAATAAAGTATTAGTTAAGTATCGAGTTTATTAAATCCCAAACCCCTGATACTGGGCAGTGCCAGTCAGAGGGCACTGAAACTATGTATGTATGTATATATGTATGTATGAAACTGTACGTATGAAAATGTATTATGAATGAAACTGGTCCCTAGGAAACCGGACAGTGTACGCCTCCCAGGCTAGTGTCAGGGTAGTGCCAAGGTAGTGCCTGGGTAGTGTCACCATCCACTATACTCCTACACCAGCCATCAACACGTCCCCACTTCCAGTCACGCCCCGGCTCATTGCCAGCTCGTGCCAAATGAAATAATTATCACACTTTTCTCTAATGTAATTTTCGAGTTATTTACGATAAATATTAATAATAAAGGATTCAGTTTGCCCTCTTGGCCTTCGTACTCAGAGGCCTAGGTGGTGGAAATATTAATAGGCATATTCTCTGTGTTCATCACACGATCTTACATGTTCTCTAAACCCAAATGTACAATTGCTTCTGTTACATCTTTGCTTACTCTTTGCATGTTTTCCAAATGTTCACTGCATGTTTTCTATGTTCACAACATATTCTCTGCTTGTTCTCTATATTCTTTCCATACTCTGTGTGCTCTTTACATGTTCGTTGTATTTCTGAGACCAAAAATATACGTATATTTCTGTTGCATCTTTATGTATTAACAACCTGTTGCATCTTTATGTATTAACAACCTGTTGCATCTTTATGTATTAACAACCAACATTAAAGTTTTCTTAATCATCAAATAAGATTAGGGAAAACGTTCTTAGCATAACTTATTTATTTAAATTAGTATTTATTTAGCTATTTACAAAATTATTTATTATATTTTATAAGTAATTTAGTTATTAAAATTTTTTTATTTACGTATTTTATTTACTTACAAATTTGATTTGCAATTTATTTACTCATTTATGTTCATATTTGCAAAACTATGTTAATGTATTTCTCTTTATCAACTAAATATTTCTTATTAACACTGTTCTTAAACAAAAACTACGCTTCATGCAGTAATAAATTTATTATGAGAATCTTTTCTTAACATTTCTTTTAACCTAAAAATAGTCAAGGGTAATTTTCTTTTTAACATTATAAACTAGTAACACTCTGCTCTCACATTTAATGTAAGTACTGGAAGTAAAGATT
Source organism: Procambarus clarkii (assembly GCF_020424385.1). Lineage (NCBI taxonomy): Eukaryota > Metazoa > Arthropoda > Malacostraca > Decapoda > Cambaridae > Procambarus > Procambarus clarkii. The sequence continues at coordinate 30,460 of NW_025565461.1, read as the reverse complement.
TACATTGAATTGTTATTCTCCTTAAACCTAACTTTTCTCTGATATTTGTGTGTTTGGAGCGTTGTGTATTTCTTCCTCGTTACTTAACCTCTTTCTGATCTTTGTGTATTTATTGTGTTTGCTATAATCTGTTCTTAATCTTTGTCCTTAAACCTAACCTTACAGATATAGTTTTCTGTTCTGCTTTTAGTGAATTCTTACATTTTCTCCACTTTGTACGGTATTTGTGTTTCAATATTTTACTCAGCTTCACCTTCTCTCCTAACCTCCCATTCCTTCCTTACTTTCTTTTTCTTCCACTTATCCTTTCCTTTCCTCTCTTATCCCAATATCTTCTCGTACATCTAACCTTTTCCTCCCTCTTTTATCAGTGTATGTGTGTCTGTCTCAATGTCTTAGCTTTTGTGTCTCTTTCTCAGTCTTTGTTTTCTGACACTGTCTTTTTCACTGTCTGTCTCTCCCTTTCTGTGTCTATGCCTTTGTGTTGTAGTTTAGCTTTTCTATCTCTTTCTCTAGGGACCTCGTAGCCTGGTGGATAGCGCGCAGGACTCGTAATTCTGTGGCGCGGGTTCGATTCCCGCACGAGGCAGAAACAAATGGGCAAAGTTTCTTTCACACTGAATGCCCCTGTTACCTAGCAGTAAATAGGTACATGGGAGTTAGTCAGCTGTCACGGGCTGCTTCCTGAGGGTGGAGGCCTGGTCGAGGACCGGGCCGCGGGGACACTAAAGCCCCGAAATCATCTCAAGATAAGGTCTCAGACTCGCTCTTTCTCTGACTCTATGCATGTCTTTTTCTGTCTTTATCTTTTCTGTCTCTCTCAGTCATCATCTCTTTTGTCCCTTTTTTATTTATATATTTACATGCTGAGAATGCTAAGAAATACAATAAATACAATAAAACAAGTACATTAGAATGAAACATACAACACCGGCCTGAAGGGCGCACAGCAACAACAACACATAGCACAACACACCACAGGACAAACATAATCCACAAAAACACCACAACCATACAGAAATGCACAGGAAACAAACAAAAAAAGAACAAGAACAGTTACAGTCAGGGATAACTAAACAGCCAAACTAAACAACAAAATACAAAACAGACACATAAACAGTACATTATTTCACAAACTTGTCCGGAAACTGGTCCCTAGGAAACCGGACAGTGTACGCCTCCCAGCGCACCCACGTCGCAAGCTCATCCTCGTCATAGGGAGAAACCATCTTGTCTGGAACCCTCGACACGAAGGCATGTAAGCTCGGGACCCAAACGGCACCCCAAGCCACGGGAACCGGCGCCAAACGCACCCACAAGACGGGGTCCGGCCACTAGCAAAATAAATAGTTAAATCCTCAACTGTCTGCATCTGAGCAATCGCACGCCACATCTGCAGCGACATCACCGAAGCTTGCAACACAGCCAAACGAAACACAGTGGAGGGCGCAGGAGGGGGGGGGGGGGGTGGGTCAAGGGAGACACCGGCGCAGGGGCAAGACCACAGGGGGCCCCCACCGAAACATCCACACACTCAGGTACTGGCTGGGACTCCCCACGGCGAGCATCCTTCTTCAGAACCAGAACCAGGCCACGACCTGCACCAGCATCGTCACCACCCACTCCAGCCGGGGTGACTACCCATCACCGCGGAGAACCTCCGGCAGAAGAAAGAACATGAGATGAGACGGAAGCACAAGTATCGGCAGCAGTGGGCACATGGACCTCAGCCACCACCGTCGTCATCGAACGTGACTACATCATCATCACCCAAGGACCCACCGTCACCAAAATCCCTCACAATAACCCAGTCAGACGAAGAATGTCTGGAACACTTGGGCTCTGGCATTATTCGATCACGGAGGCGGACCCAGAAACATGGGCATCACAAGCCGGACGAACCGACGCCCGTCGCAGAACGGCAGCAGCCTCAACCACAGGGGGAACCAGGCCGAACATAACAGAAGGTTCCTCAACCACTCCAGCACCCAGCACAGCCATGACACAGGGGGGAGGACGCACAGGCAGGCACATCAGCCGGAGAGGACGAAGAAGCAGACGTCGGCGACGCACAGAAATCCCCTGGAAGAACCACTGGAGCAGCAGGGACACCATCTGTAGCAGGACAAGCATCCGGAGACAACACAACGTCTGGAGGAGGATCGACAACAGCAGGTGGCTCGCCAGGAGAAGCAGGGGGGAGGGGGCACAGTGGCGGACGGAATGGCCACATCCACACCCACAGATTCCTCTTCCACAGGGAGCGGCAGAAAGTCCTCCTCACGGAAGAGGTTCACGGGTGTAATGATAGCCTCAGAGCACCCTGCAGCCTGATGCCCTAACATGCCACACCTGAAACATGTCCTTAGTTGCCGGGCATAATACCCCAGAAGCCGGACTGAAGATGGAATGTCTGACAGCAGGCGCACCCCTGGGGTACGTATGTTAGTCCTCATACCCTGAAACTTCCCCGAAGACAGCGTGTGCATCCAAACACTGACGACAGCACCAAACCGCTGGAAGTAACACCGTAGTAAGTCCTCGGGAAACTCCAAGGGTGCCCCATGGACACTCACATATGTCAGGGCACCACTACGGTCCATAATGGATACAGTGCCGGCACCATCCGGCAAGAGCAAGGAACGCCCCTCGTACTGCTGGAGAAACGCACGGTACTCCGCCTCCTCCACAAACTTGATAATTACACTGTGAGCAGTTACCAGTTCACCTACGTAGATCTCATCCACCAGGACACGAGCATGTCACACATGACAAGCTCTACCGCAGGATAACCAGCACGGCCAGTAAACTCCAGGCCTATGGAGTTCACTCTCACAACAGGGGGAAGATGGCCTCCCATCGCAAAACATGCCACGTCAACTCCAGCCAGGCAGCAACTGCAGGGAGGGCAGAGACGCCCACACCCCCTGCTGGCCGAAGCGGAAAACAACCACCAATTACCGGAGAGGTCAGACGCAACCCGTTCTCGCAAATTTAATAAGTCAATATTGACTTATTAAATATGTGCATAGGTGACATACTTAACATAATAGTTTCCCTTGAAAAGCTTCATAGAAAACACCGACCTTACCTAACCTACTTAGTATGTTAAGATAAGCATCTTATTGCTTCGTAATTACAATTATTACCTAACCTATAATAGGTATAGGTTAAGTAATAATTGTAATTACAAAGCAATAAGATGCTTATCTTAAGATACTAACAAGGTTAGGTAAGGTCGGTGTTTTCTATGAATCTTTTTATGGGTATCTATTATGTTTAGTATATCACCTATGCACGTAGTTAATAAGTCAATATTGACTTTACGAATTTGCGAGAACGGGTTGTCAGACGACACGTCCTCACCCCACGGTAGCTAGGGCGCAACCTTTTCTCCCTTTGAGCCTTTCTCTCGACGTGTCAAGTCTTTGTGTCAGTCTCTTTAATTAAAATTTTTACCTACATTTTTACTAAAATGGAGAAAGAGTATAATCAATGTGAGAAACTTAAATATAAAGTAGAGAGGATAAAGGAGGAAAAGGTTAGGTGTACAAGGGGATATTAGGTGTAGAAAATAAACCTATAAACATTAAGAGGCGCGTCCAACAGCTAACATCTAACACTGATATTTACTACAAACACCTCAAATACACATATTACCAGAAAGAAGATGGACCTCTTCCCCGACTTTAATTCCACGCGTAAAATGCTGACACCATAGCGATGACATTTTCCAAAACCAATTGTCACTGTTAAGGTGTCATCCCTTCAACTAGTGCCTCAGTGGTAACAGGGGGTAATGCCAGATTAGTGTCAGGGTAGTGCTAGGGTAGTGCCCAGGTAGTGCCTGTGTAATGCCAGAGTAGTGCCCGGTAGTGCCAGGGTATTGCCCAGAGTGTGCTAAGGTAGTGCAAGAGTAGTGCCCGGTAGTGCCTATGTAGTGCCTGTGTAGTGCCAGGGTAGTGCCGGATAGTGCCTGTGTAGTGCCAGGGTATTGCTCGGTGGTGCCTATGTAGTGCCAGGGTATTGCTCGGTGGTGCCTGTGTAGTGCCAGGGTAGTGCCCGGTAGTGCCTGTGTAGTACCAGGGTAGTGCCCAGAGTGTGCTAGAGTAGTGCCGGGTAGTACCTGTGTAGTGCCAGGGTAGTGCCAGTGTGGTGACAGTAGTGCCCGGTAGTGCCTGTGTAGTGCCTGTGTAATGCCAGGGTAGTGCCGGGTAGTGCCTGTGTAGTGCCAGGGTAGTGCCCGGTAGTGCCTGTGTAGTACCAGGGTAGTGCCCAGAGTGTGCTAGAGTAGTGCCGGGTAGTACCTGTGTAGTGCCAGGGTAGTGCCAGTGTGGTGACAGTAGTGCCCGGTAGTGCCTGTGTAGTGCCAGGGTAGTGCCGGGTAGTGCCTGTGTAGTGCCAGGGTAGTGCCCGGTAGTGCCTGTGTAGTACCAGGGTAGTGCCCAGAGTGTGCTAGAGTAGTGCCGGGTAGTACCTGTGTAGTGCCAGGGTAGTGCCAGTGTGGTGACAGTAGTGCCCGGTAGTGCCTGGGTAGTGCCTGTGTAGTGCCAGGGTAGTGCCGGGTAGTGCCTGTGTAGTGCCAGGGTAGTACCCGGTAGTGCCTGTGTAGTACCAGGGTAGTGCCCAGAGTGTGCTAGAGTAGTCCCGGGTAGTACCTGTGTAGTGCCAGGGTAGTGCTTGTGTAGTGCCAGGGTAGTGCCCGGTAGTACCTATGTAGTGCCTGTGTAGTGCCAGGGTAGTGCCTGTGTAGTGCCAGGGTAGTGCCTGTGTAGTGCCAGGGTAGTGCCCGGTAGTACCTATGTAGTGCCTGTGTAGTGCCAGGGTAGTGCCTGTGTAGTGCCAGGGTAGTGCCCGGTAGTACCTATGTAGTGCCTGTGTAGTGCCAGGGTAGTGCCTGTGTAGTGCCAGGGTAGTGCCTGTGTAGTGCCAGGGTAGTGCCCGGTAGTACCTATGTAGTGCCTGTGTAGTGCCAGGGTAGTGCCTGTGTAGTGCCAGGGTAGTGCCCGGTAGTACCTGTGTAGTGCCTGTGTAGTGCCAGGGTAGTTCCCGGTCAGTGCTTGGGTAGTATCCAGGAATGGACTGTTTACTCGAGCAAACAGGCTACCGGCGAGGTAAATACGCATAAGTTGTGACTACCGACCACTGTCACTCCTTTGTCACAACTTCCTGTCAAGTTTGACTTTAGCAAATGAACGTCCCTGATAAAATGCGATCAATTTACACTGGGTGCATGCGGCCGACACTTGTGTTGATGGCTGTCAGCTGTGTTGACGGCTGTCAGTTGTGTTGACGGCTGTCAGCTGTGTTGACGGCTGTCAGTTGTGTTGATGGCTGTCAGCTGTATTGACGGCTGTCAGCTGTGTTGACGGCTGTCAGCTGTGTTGACGGCTGTCAGCTGTGTTGACGGCTGTCAGCTGTGTTGACGGCTGTCAGCTGTGTTGACGGCTGTCAGCTGTGTTGACGGCTGTCAGCTGTGTTGACGGCTGTCAGCTGTGTTGACGGCTGTCAGCTGTGTTGACGGCTGTCAGCTGTGTTGACGGCTGTCAGCTGTGTTCAAGCACAGGTGTTGATGACTACAACGCGTGTACTGGTGGTGGACCGTCCCGCAGCTGTTACTTCAGGAAGCCACAACTACCCCTCGCTGGGGACCAACGCGCCCATTACAAATAAACACGAAGCATTATATCATTGTACATTTGTAAGGACCATGTGTAGCACAAGTTTGTGAAATCTGGGAACAAATCGTTGTGAAGAAGAGAGAGGTTGCGTGTGAAGGCGGCATACAGCGGCAAGCAGCTCTACCGCGGAACCAAACTACCCGCGAGTCATTAGCCCTGATTGTTGTTAGGGCTCGTTGGGTTGAGACAATTACTGTACTTACCTAGTTGTCCTTACCTAGTTGTGATTGCGGGGGTTGAGCTCTGGCTCTTTGGTCCCGCCTCTCAACGTCAATCAACAGGTGTACAGATTCCTGAGCCTACTGGGCTCTATCATAAGCTGTGTATGGAGTCAGCCTCCACCACATCACTGCCTAATGCGTATTGTACTACCCTCTAAGAGAGTACAATAATAATTGTAGGGAGAGATGTGACTCTTGTGTCTGTATTTAGTTAGTATTTGTATATATTATAGCTGCCTGCAGACTCGAGGTGTTAGCTCTTGGGCCCCCGTCTTTCTCACTGTAGGTTGTCTAGTGAACTGACTCCCAACATAATTTTCCTGCATCATAATCATATATACTTCATATTTCTCTCACACCCACACAACCACATGTTCCCAGGATGCAGCCCATAACAGCTGTCTGTCAGGTACCTATTACCACTAGGTGAACATTGGCATCAGGTGAAAGAACCTCTGCCTATTTGTTTCTGCCTCGATCGGGAATCGAGCCTGGGTCCTTAGGACTACGACTGCAGTACGCTGTCCACTCTGCTGGGAGTGAGTGTGTGTGTGTGTGTGTGTGTGTGTGTGTGTGTGTGTGTGTGTGTGTGTGTGTGTGTGTGTGTGTGTGTGTGTGTGTGTGTGTGTGTACTCATCTAATTGTGCTTTCGGGGGTTGAGGTCTAGCTCTTTGGTCCCGCCTCTCAACCGTCAATCAACAGGTATACAGGTTCCTGAGCCTATTGGGCTCTGTCATATCTACACTTGAAACTGTGTATGGAGTCAGCCTCCACCACATCACTTCCTAATGCATTCCATTTGTCAACCACTCTGACACTAAAAAAGTTCTTTCTAATATCTCTGCTACATTTGGGCACTCAGTTTCCCCCTGTGTCCCCTAATGCGTGTGCCCCTTGTGTTAATAGCCTGTCTTTATCTACCTTATCGATTCCCTTGAGAATCTTGAATGTGGTGATCATGTCCCCCCTAACTCTTCTGTCTTCCAACGAAGTGAGGTTTAATTCCCGTAGTCTCTCCTCGTAGCTCATACCTCTCAGCTCGGGTACTAGTTTGGTGGCAAACCTTTGAACCTTTTCCAGTTCAGTCTTATGCTTGACTAGATATGGACTCCAAGTTGGAGCCGCATACTCCAGAATTGGTCTGACATATGTGGTATATAATGTTCTAAAAGATTACTTACACAAGTTTCTAAAGGCCGTTCTTATGTTAGCCAACCTGGCATATGACGCTGATGTTATCCTCTTGATATGAGCTTCAGGGAACAGATCTAGCGTGATATCAACCCCCAGGTCTTTCTCTCTATCTGACTTTTGAAGTATTTCATCTCCCAAATGATATCTTGTATCTGGTCTCCTGCTCCCAACCCCTATCCTCATTACATTACATTTGCTTGGGTTAAACTCTAACAACCATTTGTTCGACGATTCCTGCAACTTGTCCAGGTCTTCTTGAAGCCTCAAGCTATCCTCCTCTGTCTTAATCCTTCTCATAATTTTCGCGTCGTCAGCAAACATTGAGAGGAATGAGTCTATACCCTCTGGGAGATCATTCACGTATATCAGAAACAGGATAGGTCCGAGTACAGAGCCCTGTGGGACTCCACTGGTGACTTCATGCCAATCTGAGGTCTCACTTCTCACTGTTACTCTCTGCTTCCTATTGCTTAGGTACTCCCTTATCCACTGGAGCGCCCTACCAGTTACTCCTGCCTGTTTCTCCAGCTTATGCATCAGCCTTGTATGGGGTACTGTGTCAAAGGCTTTCTGACAGTCCAAAAAATTTCAGTCCTCCCAACCTTCTCTTTCTTGCTTAATCTTTATCACCTGATCGTAGAATTCTATTAAGCCTGTAAGGCAAGATTTACCCTCCCTGAACCCATGTTGATGGGTTGTCACGAAGTCTCTTCTCTCCAGATGTGTTACTAGGTTTTTTCTCACAATCTTCTCCATCACCTTGCATGGTATACAAGTTAAGGACACTGGCCTGTAGTTCAGTGCCTCTTGTCTGTCACCCTTTCTGTATATTGGGACTACATTAGCCGTCTTCCATATTTCTGGTAGGTCTCCCGTTTCTAGTGACCGACTGGTTTGCTGCCACCTCTCCTCCATGACCTCTCCTTGTTCTATTGTAAAGACCTCCTGGAACATTTTGTTGAGTTCTTCACACACCTCTTTGTCATTCTCTGTGTACATGTCCTCACCTGTCCTAAGTTTCATCACCTGTTCCTTCACTGTTGTTGTTCCTCCTGATGTGACTGTGTAGTAGTTTTGGTTCGGTCTTGGCTTTATTAGCTATATCATTTTCATACCTTTTCTCAGCTGCTCTTCTCACACTAACATACTCGTTCCTGGTTCTCTGTTATCTCTCTCTACTTTCTGGTGTTCTGTTTTATACGGAAGTTTCTTCATGCCTTTTTGTTCAGCTCCTTTGCTTTCATACATCCCTTATTAAACCATGGATTCTCCTTTTGCTTCTCGTTTTTTTCCTGTCGGGCCAGGATAAACCTGCTTACTGCCTCCTGATACTTTTGGGTGACATAGTCCATCATGTCTTGTACGGACTTGGTTCTGAGTTCTGTGTCCCATTGTAAATCCCTTAGGAATTTATTCATCTCCTCATAGTTTCCTTTTCGGGACGGCAGCCCTTCGTTTCCCAGTTCTTTTTTGGGGGAGATAATTTCTAGCTCAATCAGGTACTTAAAGCTCAATACACTATGATCACTCATTCCCAAGGGGGGCTTCCAACTTAACTTCCCTTATATCTGACTCATTTAGAGTAAATATCAGCTCAAGTAAAGCTGGCTCATCCTCTCCTCTCATTCTTGTCGGCCCCTTGACGTGTTGACTTAGAAAGTTTCTTGTTGCCACGTCCAGTAGCTTAGCTCTCCATGTGTCTGGTCCTCCATGTGGGTCTCTGTTCCCCCAATCTATTTTCCCATGGTTGAAGTCTTCCATGATTAGTAGCCTGGATCCGTTCCTGCTAGCCACAAAAGCTGCTCTCTCTATTATATTGATGGTGACCATGTTGTTTCTATCATATTCCTGTCTGGGTCTTCTATCATTCGGTGGGGGGGTTATATATGACTACTACTATATTTTTCTGTCCTCCAAGGGTGCTCCAGTTGCTATGGTACCTGATATGTAGTCACTGAAACCTTCACAGTTCTGATTTACCATCCCTTCAAAACTCCAACCTTTTCTTATCAGCAAAGCTACACCACCTCCTCCTCTCCCTTCTCTCCCTTTCCTCACTACATAGTAGTCCTGTGGAAGCACTGCATTTGTTATAGTTTTTGTTAGCTGTGTTTCTGTGAGTACTATTATGTGTGGGTTTTCTTCTAGTGCCCTTTCTCTGAGTTCACTTACCTTATTTGTAATCCTATCTATGTTAGTGTACATTGCCTTGAAGCTCACTTTCTTTTGTTCATTTTCTTGTCCCCTTCTTCGTGAGCGTTCTGCTGGTGGGGAAAGCTGTTCCCTGGGTGAGAAGATCTATGAGGTGGTTTACAGGGACTCAGAGGATTTTGGGGTGGGGGTGCAGGTTCAAGGGAAAGGGGGGACAGGTAGGGTGTGGGTTAAGGAGACAGGGGTGTCATGGAGGTTACGGGGTGAGGGGGAGGAGGGATTGGGAGGGTATGGGATGAAGGGGAAGGGGGAGAGGTGGGAGGGGGGGCCTCGGAGGGAATGGGGGAGTGGTGACAGGGTCAGAATGGGGTTGGGTGGGAGGGAGGGTTGGGTGAGCATTTGGGTGGGGGCAGGTACGGTGAGGGGAAGGGAGGGTTTCTATGCAGAGGGAGGTGGTGGTGTTGCTGGGTTGCTGGTTGTAGGTTCCCCTCTTGTCTCTGGGACTGTTGTGTTGGGAGCTGTGATTTCCTGGTTTACTCCTATCTCCCTGCGCCTTTTCCTTGCCTCTGCTGCCCTGGCTCTCTCCTTCCTCGTCCTGTCCCTCTGCAGGAATACTTTTTGTATTCCTCCACATGACACTTCCTTTCTAGAATAACCTCCTTCGTGGACTCGTTTCTAAACACCACCTTTACCAGTCGGTTTCTGTCCTTGTTGTACCAGCCCAACCTGAAAACCCTCTGTCGGGGTACGCGAGAGGTAAGTAACAGTATACAAGATATCCGAAGTACTTTATCCTGTCAACGGTCGCCAATGTCGGGGTGTCTCTCTCTCTACATGGACACCACCCAGTAGTATTAGCGATAACTGTTACTCACTGTAGCCCTGCGGATCTTCACTCAATCCTCGCGGCGCCACTGTTCGCCAGGAGAGTATCCCAATCGATCTCCAGCTGGCCTTATAGCCAAAGATGAGTGGAAACTCAGTTTGCTCTCTCCCAGCCATGTGCCCGCCCCGACAAGGGCTCTATTACTAACTGCAAGGTCGCCAACTGGTGTTACCTGTGTCCAGTAACACGTCAGTGGTATTGTGGAATTGTGGTACTAATGGCAGAGTTCTCACTCATTAAATCTGATCTCAGGCAGGTATAGGTCTCTAATACTCTCACTCTTTGGTACTGTTCTATAGCAACAAGATATATGGAGGGATAATACAAACGCAAATGTATTTTGTATTTTACTTAAAAACTTCAAGGTATTATATCCGTATCAACAACGAAATATCAAATACAATGCAGAAATTCACTCTCTCTTCATATATCTGGGGCTCACCTAGAGGGCAATACTCTCCCCCTCCTGTCAATATCATAATCAGCTGAGCGGCCCACCCTCACCGTGTGAATGCTCCTGTACTTGTTTTCCTGGCGTTATGCTCTTCGTTTCTTTAAATTCGCAGGAATCACTATATTTGTCAACACAATATTTCTATAACGGCAATAGAACGCAATGAATCACCACACTGATCTCAAGTTCCTTTCTTCAAAGGTTAACATGATATTTCACTATAATGGCGTTACACTGTACTTAATGATAATTAATGCACTGTACTTCATAATAATTACAATGAATGCAAATAACCACAGTACTGTTCTTAGATTCAGTAATTCCTCTCGAAGGTGATAACACAATTAATCACTGCACACATGGAAATGTTATTCATCACACCAACATATATATATATATATATATATATATATATATATATATATATATATATATATATATATATATATATATATATATATATATATATATATATATATAGCTAGAGCCTACATTGCCAACATTACGAATGAAAAAGCCCTGATAAAGCTGGACTTCAAAAATGCTTTCAATCTGGTTAGAAGGGATGCAGTACTCAGTGCAGTTCATCGCCTTTTTCCTTCCCTCTACCCGTTTGTGAACTCATGCTACAGCAAGAATCTAACTCTGCTTTTTGGGGAACATGAAATTGAATCACAAGAAGGTGTCCAACAAGGTGACCCCCTTGCTCCCTTTCTTTTCTGCCTAGTTATCAAGGAAGTCACCGATAACCTGTCCAGTGAGCTCAACATTTGGTTTTTGGATGATGGTACTCTAGCCGGCTCCCCAGCCTCACTCTTGGACGACATAAGAATAATCCAGGAGCAAGGAGCAAGCCTAGGCCTCACCCTGAACCCTTCCAAGTGCGAAATAACCTCCACCAACCAGCGCATAATAGAGCAAATAAAGGTTGTTTTGCCTGACATTCATACAACCAACCCTGAGGACAGCACACTCCTAGGTGCTCCTCTTGGAAGGAATGCCATCGACGGGGTCCTCGGTAAGAAGATCACTGACCTGAAGAGGATGAACGAGAGGATTGAAGACATCGATGCTCATGATGCACTTTACCTCATCACCAGATGCTTGTCCCTCCCCAGGCTGACCTACTTTCTAAGATGTTCGCCATCTTTCAACAATATTAAATTAGAAGAGTATGACAGCTTGCTGAAATCAACACTAGAAAAAGCCCTCAATCTTTCCCTCAGCGACTCACAGTGGAAACAGGCCTCCCTTCCTGTCAGACTCGGGGGCCTTGGCGTGCGCACAGCAACACAAATTGCTGTACCAGCGTTCCTGTCCTCTTCAGTGGGGTCTGACAACTTGGTGAAGGAAATCCTACCTGAGCACCTAGTTCAACAGGCTGGGGTACATGATCCCAGCTTCACAGACTGCACAACCAAATGGGTCTCTCTCGCAGGACCAGCACCCCAACCACCGCCTTCTGAAGCCCATGAGCAATCCAGCTGGGATCGCCCCATTGCCGACCAAGAAGCTGCAACTTTGCTAGAAGCTGTGACAACACCACATGACACTGCCCGACTTAGAGCTGTAGCAGCTCCCCATGCAGGTGATTTCCTATTAGCAACCCCAATGTCAGCAACCGGCACCCGTCTCACACCGCAGGCCCTCCGAATTGCCGTGGCTCTCCACCTAGCTGCCCCAATCCACACCGAATACAGTTGTATTTGCGGCGAGGCAGAGGCCGACAGATATGGACGGCATGGCCTTCTTTGCCAAAGGACGGGAGGATGGCATGCAAGACACGGCGAGGTTAATGACATTATTAAGAGAAGCCTTACCACAGCCGGTTGTCCAGCAGAGAGAGAGCCCCGTTACCTAATGTCCCGCAACTCTGATGAGCCTGTCGGTCGCCCAGACGGAATTACGGTGAATCCCTGGAAGAATGGTAGACAGTTGGTGTGGGACTACACTTGCGTTTCAACTTTAGCCAATACCTATGTTGACTTCAGTGCTACACAAGCAGGAGGAGCTGCCAATCACCGGGAAGCGGCCAAGTCACGTAAATACAGAGACCTTGAGCACCACTACAATTTTGTCCCCATTGCCTCAGAGACACTTGGTGCCTGGGGTAAAAGTGCTGCTAGCTTTTTGAAGGAGTTGGGGTCTAAGCTAATCGAAACAACTAGAGACCCTAGAGCTGCCAGTTTTCTTTTTCAGCGCCTTAGTGTGGCAATCTAGAGAGGAAATGCTCACTGCATCCACGGTTCCTGCCCACCATCTGAGGAGCTGGAGGAGCTGTTCAACTTGTGACAAGCAGCCCTGTACCCTGCATGTAATCAATATTGTAACTTTTTTTGTGTAATGACATTTTCAAATAAAGTTAGATAAATATACACACTTAACAAAAGAATAGGGGTGGTAGGAGAAGAAAATATCAAAGTGTTCAGTGAGGATCCACAAGGTCTTCTCTGAGTACTCTTTATTTTCTTCTCCGAGGCTATGGGTCCCTATACTTGCACCAGAGGTGGTACCCCTTATATATATATATATATATATATATATATATATATATATATATATATATATATATATATATTGTGACGGTAACGCGTTGGTGTTCGGCTGTTCAAAGCTAGGGGTATGGCCTCGTCACAAATCTGGAACTTTGTCTGTGGTAAGGTAAGGAGAAGACACACAAAACACAAGTAAATTTTAACAATGAAATTTTAATTACGTTAAATAAACAAAACATGAATAAAATGGACATACAAATTCGTATAATAAAATCAATCAATCAAAATAATAAGAATAATTAAATGGCAAAATGAAAAGTTACGTTAAGACAAGTGAGCAATAACAAGAAGTGCAAATAACGTAAGTATTGGTGCAGGAATATTGGCTTTAAGCTATCACCTCTCTTAGTACACATAAGCCAAAGCTTTAGTCTACCAGGAAGAAGTGTTAACCGTATGAAAGCACTGAATATTCTGAGGACTGAGGTCGTGGCGGCCCCAGACATCAAGTAGTATGGGGGTGGAGTGCAGTTGCAGCCAGACCGGCGGCCAATCAGCGAGGAGCCGGCAACAAGACAGGTAGTTTGGCGGTTTGAGGCTGAGCAGGTGTTCCTGGCTGCATACGTTTTGCTCTCTGGCAAACCTTGGAGATGTTGTTGTCGTTGTTGGACATTTCTTCCATAGTAGTTTTATATATTTGTAATGACGTATTTTTGGAGGGAAGAGCAGGCTCAATCTCTTGAAGGAGATTATCGTCACAACTCTCCCCCGAAGCCTGCGGTTCTGGAAGAAGTACGTCGTTATGTGGTGGAGTAATAGATGGAGTCGCTTCTACTTCATAAACTCTGGAGAGATCATGGGCTAAGATGTTGTCGGAATCTTGGTATAGCGTGTCTCCAGGTTGAATTTCTGCAGTTAGCAAGCCCATAGTAGAAGACGTTGAGATGAGAAGTGGGCGTGCTGCAGGAGGTGTAGGGTGGTGTGGTCCGTGTTGATGGTAGACCAAGCACTTTGCAGGTGTGGAGTGAAGTGCTGGTGCTTCAGGATGATGAAGAGTAGTTCCTTGCCAATTGTTCCGTAGTTCCTTGTAGCAGTAGTCGCCGACAGGTGTATTCTCCTCGCCTCGTTGCTGCATCACGACACCACTAACGTCGGTATCACTGGCGTCGACATGGAGGATGAAGGGCTTATCTGACGAGGTGAGAGTGGAATTTGAATATGGCAAAGGAGCACTATTATTATCCTGAAAGTATTTGGGAAGATCATTAAGGATTTCGGAATTAGAAAGCGCTGACTCCTTGTCAGTGCTTTCGGGAGGAGAAGCTGGGAAGGTCTCACTGTGGATGTAGGGTTCTGTGAAGGCAGAACAGTTAGTCAGGACAGTGGGAGGAGTACCATTATATTGCTTCAGGAGGTTGACGTGGCACAGCTGGGTCTTCCGCCGCCTATCTGGAGTCTACATAACGTAGTTGTTGTTATTTCTGCACTCTTTGACGCGGTAGGGTCCTGAAAACCTGTTTTGTAAAGGTGAACCTGGGATAGGGAAGTATGCTAGAATGAAGTCTCCTGGCTTAAATTTTCGTACTTTGCTGGTCTGGTCGTAATGAGTCTTCATCCTCTCCTGGGCTTTCAATAGATTATCATGGGCAAAACGGTGGACTCTCTCTAGAATGTGTTGAAGGTTTTGAAGAAACTGGGGCACATTCTGATGCTCACTGAGGGTGGCATCTCTGAGAGAGTCTTTGAAAGCCTTAAGGGGAGTACGGCACTTACGGCCGTAGAGCATCTCATAAGGAGATACTCCTAGGGACTCATTGGGGAGACTTCTGTAAATACACATTATAAGGTCGATTTGCTTATCCCAATCCTTAGAGGTTTCACTACAAAACTTTTTCAAGAGTGCTTTGATAGTCTGATGACTACGTTCAAGAGAACCCTGTGAAGCAGGATGATAGGGGCTGGACAATACCTGTTTGATGTTGAACTCCTCCAGTGTCCTTTTGAAGAGATCACTGGTGAAGTTGGTACCACAGTCGCTCTGAATCTCCCTGGGAAATCCGTATTGAGTGAAGATCTTCAATAGATGTTTTACAACCGTAGCAGCCGTGATGTTCTTCACTGGAACTGCTATGGGAAATCTGGTGGTAGGACACAGGATGGTTAAGATATAGGCGTTACCCGAACTGGTCCGAGGTAAAGGACCAACACAGTCTATTATGAGTCTGTGGAAAGGTTCCGCAGGCACCTGTATGGGAATCAGTGGCGCTCTGGGAATGGAGATGTTCGGTTTGCCTGCCATCTGACACTGTTTTACGTACTGTTTGACGCTATTTACCATACCTGGCCAGTAGTAGTCTTGACGAATTCCATGGTAAGTCTTGTTGAAGCCGTAGTGGGAGAGCGCTCCGTGGGCCAGGAGTAGAATAGTGGGCCGCAGGCTGGTAGGAATCACAAGTTGTTCGATGTTGGCCCAATCGTCCTCCTCCTTCAGTTTACTGGGTCTATATCTGCGGTAGAGCAAGTCGTTCTCTAGGAAGAACCCAGGAATACTGTCGGGTTGAGTCTCAGCCTGGAAAAACAATGGTGTTAAAGTAAGATCTTCCCTCTGCAACTTACGGAACTCCAACTTGGTCAGATGCGGGGGTAGTTTCTGAGGGTCTTGAGGGACAGCGGTAGCAGTAGTCAGCTGGCTGTGGACGTGCGGCTTGTGCACGGGTGGTCACGAGAACCGGGGGAGAAACTTCATCACTCTCTTGAACCTCTGCTGGAACATACGCTAGAATAGGGTTACTTGGCACAGAGTTACACACCTGGGGTTTGTCCATGACGATCAGGTTGGTCGGTTGCAGGTCTTCTGCCAAGTCGTTGCCTAGGAGAAGTTGCACTCCAGGCATGGGAAAAGGCTTTTCCCTGACGGCGACTTGGACTTCTCCGTTCATGTAGGGACAATCCAGGTGGACTCTGGCGAGAGGGTATGGAGTGGTAGCAGTGAGGTCAGTGATGAAGACAGTTTCTCCGGTGTAGACGATGTTGGGCACAGCCGACTTCAAGATGATCGATTGAAGAGCCGCTGTGTCCCACAAGATCTTCAATTTGAAACGTCCCTCCGGATTTGAACCGTTGGCAGAGACAGTTCCAGTATACAGGTGGTTACTGAAAAGAGAAAGATCATTAACATTAACACCAACATTCATCACAGGCTTACCGGACTTAGGAGGAGTTGGTTTGGGTTTCTGTGGGTCAGTGGTTCCCTTGTATTGAGACTTACCACACTTGTCTATGGTATGTCCATAGAGTCTACAATACTTGCAGTACAGTTGCGAACCAGCTTGATCGGGGCTCACTTTCTCGTAACTGTACCACGACTTCTTACTGGAGGATGGTTCGGGTGTCAGCCGGTGGATGAGGCTGTAAGTGTCAGCCGACTTAGCACACTTCAGGTAGTCGGTTTCTTCTTTATCTGCTAAGTAGAGACGGACAGGAGGCGGCACACGCCTCAAGAATTCTTCAACTAGCATCAGGTTGACGAGTTCTGTAAAAGTAGAGACATGTGCTGCTTCCAGCCATTTCATGAAATATCTCCGTTTTGTGTTAGCAAACTCGAGGAAGGTAGTGGTACTTGCCTTCAGGTGGTCACGGAATTTCCTTCTATAACTTTCAGTAGAGAGGAGGTAGGCGTCCAACACTGCTTGTTTCAGAGTGTGGTAGTCATTCTCAGACGCCAAAGTACTGAGTGTGACTGCAGCTCTACCTGTAAGATGGACTCTGAGAAGTGTGGCCCATTGGTCGACAGGCCAACTGAGTTGATTAGCAAGGGTTTCAAAGGTGGTGAAAAACACGTCAACTTCTGCTTCTACAAAGGATGGCATTAACTTACTTGCATGTGATATATTAAAACTGACGGGAAGATTAGCAGTAGCTTGCTGGCGTTGAGCGAGGTGTGAAGTTTCCAACGTGTATTCTCGTTGACGACACTCTAGAGCCAGAGTTGCTTGTTGCTTGTCATGTTCGCGTTGCATCTCCAACTCGCGTTGTTTGGTTTCAAGCTGTACGCGTTCCCGCTCCTGGAGTGTTTCAAGCTGTACTCGTTCACGTTCACGGAGTAATGCGACCTCACGTTCGTGTTCTTCTCTCGTCAGAGCAGTCTCACGTTCGTGTTCTTCCCTTCGTATGGCAGCTGCTTCCCTTTGCTGTTCGCGGGCTTCCCTTTGCTGCTCACGTTCAATCTTGGCCAGCTCCAATTTGAGTTTCATCGTTGCCAAATCAGTTTTATCTGCAATATAGTAAGTTTCATGAGTTTCAGAGTCTATCTTACCTTGCTCTAAGAAATGATCCAGCAACAGATTGTATATTTCACTCTTGTTGGCTTGGTAGGGAACTGTTAGCTGATACTCATGTGCAAGAGTTTGTAATTCAGTCCTCTTGGCACGACTTAAAGTCCCTATTTCACCTGCTGGATTTGCATGGAAAGCTTGGAGACGAAACATGGTGAAATTAGCAAATAAATGTATAACGAATATTCAGTTATAGTGAATGTCAGAAACAGGACAACGTGGCAACTGATACCTATCCTGTGGGATCTTTAACAATTAAAGTTAAGTACAAGGTGTTAAATGATTAATTTAAATCAAGGGCGCAGGAAATCTTGTACCCGGTACTCATGTAAGAGGATAAGGGCAAGAAAATCCTACTAACAAATGAAACAGAGTTTCGAAAACAAATGAAACAGTTAATTGCCTCAAAAGTAAAATTGGTAGTCCAAGGATGTAGGCATACCTTGCCAAGTCTCTATAGGACATAAAGCAAGTTTTTCCTACTGAATTTAATATGATACTTACAGAATTAGCGAACTTTTGTGCTCTGAAAAAGTAAGCTAATTCCCTACCGTTGTATGTATCATCATCTCTGACTGACGTGTAGGGGTGCGAGGTGTCAACTGGTGACGAGAACTGCTGCTGAGGTCCCAATTCAGCAACTAAAGTTCGAGCTAGAGGAACTATGGCCCTCTTTGTCCTCCTGCAGTCAGATTGCAGAAGATTGGGTGCTCTTGACCCGGGGCAGACCACAGTACCAGGGTACCAATATGATGAACTGTCAAAATGAGAAATATCCAAGGGACAAAGATGGTAAACACGAGTAATAACACGGAGGGAGAGATGACCAATTAAGAGTATGACTGAGGCCTACAGTCACCACGTAATCCAAAGTTGTCTCACCTTCACCATATGTTACTCTCGTAATGCACAATACACCGCACCATATAAAAAATGAAATTGAATATGAAAAATAGTAAAAGCTACGTTAACAAAGTTAAATACGCTTACAATAAATTACCACTTGGCACCAGTACCTGAGTGAAGCTCCTAGGACAGGCCCCCATATAATATGTGACGGTAACGCGTTGGTGTTCGGCTGTTCAAAGCTAGGGGTATGGCCTCGTCACATAGAATAAAAAAAAATAGAAAATCTGGAACTTTGTCTGTGGTAAGGTAAGGAGAAGACACACAAAACACAAGTAAATTTTAACAATGAAATTTTAATTACGTTAAATAAACAAAACATGAATAAAATGGACATACAAATTCGTATAATAAAATCAATCAATCAAAATAATAAGAATAATTAAATGGCAAAATGAAAAGTTACGTTAAGACAAGTGAGCAATAACAAGAAGTGCAAATAACGTAAGTATTGGTGCAGGAATATTGGCTTTAAGCTATCACCTCTCTTAGTACACGTAAGCCAAAGCTTTAGTCTACCAGGAAGAAGTGTTAACCGTATGAAAGCACTGAATATTCTGAGGACTGAGGTCGTGGCGGCCCCAGACATGAAGTAGTATGGGGGTGGAGTGCAAATGCAGCCAGACCGGCGGCCAATCAGCGAGGAGCCGGCAACAAGACAGGTAGTTTGGCGGTTTGAGGCTGAGCAGGTGTTCCTGGCTGCATACGTTTTACTCTCTGGCAAACCTTGGAGATGTTGTTGTCGTTGTTGGACATTTCTTCCATAGTAGTTTTATATATTTGTAATGACGTATTTTTGGAGGGAAGAGCAGGCTCAATCTCTTGAAGGAGACTATCGTCACAATATATATATATATATATATATATATATATATATATATATATATATATATAGAGAGAGAGAGAGAGAGAGAGAGAGAGAGAGAGAGAGAGAGAGAGAGAGAGAGAGAGAGAGAGAGAGAGAGAGATAAATTCATCAATATCAATAATAATAAGATAAATACTGGGCACACAGCCTAACACCAATAACTGGTACAGTTATATATATATTCTCTTGCGTAAGTTATCATATTAATGTCACATGAAAGAAATCATCAACGACACAATAAATTCCTCAATAATTCCAGGTGCCTGCACACACCACATATATAAATATCGTGAGAGCTCTGTACAGCCTCACTCTGCACAACTGTGCCTAACTGTGACATAGACATAGGTGAGCCTTGCTCACGACATGAAAGATACTCTGGCTAAATATATAGCTGACTAAAGAGGAATTTGGAGGGAAACTAGAATCACCTACTTCCACCTCACTGATGTGGACTCGCCCTCCGGTGAGAGTTGAATTGCTGCTCCTGGTCCCAGCTCTCGCCTCGTTGTAGGGAACGCCCCTGACACACACACTGATGCGTTCTCCAGGAACCCAATCAACGTCCCAAAATAAACGCGTTGTCTCAGTGCTCTGTTCTCCGCAGATCCGTGCTCCTCCACAATGTCTTGCAGGATAGAGTTTCCCTTTCAGTACGCCAACCCTATGGTTCCCAGTTCTTTTTTGGGGGTGATAATTCCCAGCTCATCCAGGTACTCAAAGCTCAATACACTATGATCACTCATTCCCAAGGGGGCTTCCAACTTAACTTCCCTTATATCCGACTCATCTAAGGTGGACTTCAGATCAAGGCAAGCAAGGCTGGTTCATCCCCTCCTCTCGTTCTTGTCGGTCCGGTGGTCTTGTGTGTATGTGAGTGTGTGTGTGTGTGTACTCACCTATTTGTGCTTGCGGGGGTTGAGCTTTGGCTCTTTGGTCCCGCCTCTCAACTGTCAATCAACTGGTGTACAGATTCCTGAGCCTACTGGGCTCTATCATATCTACATTTAAAACTGTGTATGGAGTCAGCCTCCACCACATCACTGCCTAATGCATTCCATCCGTTAACTACTCTGACACTGAAAAAGTTCCTTCTAACGTCTCTGTGGCTCATGTGGGTACTCAGTTTCCACCTGTGTCCCCTTGTTCGCGTCCCACCAGTGTTGAATAGTTTATCCTTGTTTACCCGGTCGATTCCTCTGAGGATTTTGTAGGTTGTGATCATGTCTCTTCTTACTCTTCTGTCTTCCAGTGTCGTAAGGTGCATTTCCCGCAGCCTTTCCTCGTAACTCATGCCTCTTAGTTCTGGGACTAGTCTAGTGGCATACCTTTGGACTTTTTCCAGCTTCGTCTTGTGCTTGACAAGGTACGGGCTCCATGCTGGGGCCGCATACTCCAGGATTGGTCTTACATATGTGGTGTACAAGATTCTGAATGATTCCTTACACAGGTTCCTGAACGCTGTTCTGATGTTAGCTGTTCTGATGTGTGTGTGTGTGTGTGTGTGTGTGTGTGTGTGTGTGTGTGTGTGTGTGTGTGTGTGTGTGTGTGTGTGTATATACTCACCTAGTTGTACTCACCTAGTTGTGTCTGCAGGATCGAGCATTGACTCTTGGATCCCGCCTTTCGAGCATCGGTTGTTTACAGCAATGACTCCTGTCCCATTTCCCTATCATACCTGGTTTTAAAATTGTGAATAGTATTTGCTTCCACAACCTGTTCCTGAAGTGCATTCCATTTTCCCACTACTCTCACGCTAAAAGAAAACTTCCTAACATCTCTGTGACTCATCTGAGTTTCAAGCTTCCATCCATGTCCCCTCGTTCTGTTACTATTCCGTGTGAACATTTCGTCTATGTCCACTCTGTCAATCCCTCTGTGTATCTTATACGTTCCTATCATGTCCCCCCTCTCCCTTCTTCTTTCTAGTGTCGTAAGGCACAGTTCCCTCAGGCACTCCTCATACCCCATCCCTCGTAGCTCTGGGACGAGTCTCGTTGCAAACCTCAGAACTTTTTCCAGTTTCATTATATGCTTCTTCAGATGGGGACTCCATGATGAGGCGGCATACTCTAAGACTGGCCTTACGTAGGCAGTGTAAAGCGCCCTAAATGCCTCCTTACTTAGGTTTCTGAATGATGTTCTAACTTTTGCCAGTGTAGAGTACGCTGCTGTCGTTATCCTATTTATATGTGCCTCAGGAGATAGATTAGGTGTTACGTCCACCCCCAGGTCTCTTTCACGCGTCGTTACAGGTCGGCTGTTTCCCTTAATTGTGTACTGTCCCTTTGGTCTCCTATCTCCTAGTCCCATTTCCATAACATTACATTTGCTCGTGTTGAATTCCAGTAGCCATTTCTCTGACCATCTCTGCAACCAGTTCAGGTCCTCTTGGAGGATCCTGCAATCCTCATCTGTCACAACTCTTCTCATCAACTTTGCATCATCCGCAAACATCGACATGTAGGACTCTACGCCTGTAAACATGTCGTTAACATATACAAGAAATAGAATTGGTCCCAGCACCGATCCTTGTGGTACTCCACTTGTTACTGTTCGCCAGTCCGACTTCTCGTCCCTTACCGTAACTCTTTGGCTCCTTCCTGTTAGGTAGTTCCTTATCCATGCTAGGACCTTTACCCCCACCCCCGCCTGCCTCTCGAGCTTGAACAGCAGTCTCATGTGCGGTACTGTATCAAAGGCTTTTTGGCAGTCCAGAAATATGCAGTCTGCCCAACCATCTCTGCCCTGTCTTATCCTCGTTATTTTATCATAGAATTCCAGAAGGTTTGTTAGGCACGATTTCCCTGTCCAGAACCCATGTTGATGTTTGTTCACAAACCTAATGTTCTCCAGGTGTGCAACCAGTCATAGCCTAATTATTCTTTCCAGTAATTTACAGGGGATGCTTGTCAGTGATACAGGTCTATAGTTAAGTGCCTCCTCCCTATCACCTTTCTTGAAGATCGGCACGACATTTGCCTTCTTCCAGCAACTGGGCAATTCTCCTGACATAAGTGACTCATTAAAGATCATTGCCAGAGGCACGCTGAGGGCCTGTGCTGCTTCTTTTAGTATCCACGGTGATACTTTGTCTGGTCCAACTGCTTTAGTTGCATCAAGAGTTGTCAACTGTTTCGTTACCTCCTCTGCTGTCACCTCTATATCTGATAGTCTTTCATCTAGAGTAACCCCTTCCAACAATGGGAGCTGCTCAGGCTCGGTAGTGAACACTCCATGGAAACTGGCATTCAGTGCCTCGCAGATTTCCTTGTCACTTTCAGTATATGCCCCCTCTGTCTTTCTTAGTCTTGTCACTTGGTCGTTCACCGACATTTTTCTTCTTATATGACTGTGTAGTAACTTAGGTTGTTTTTTCGCTTTGATTGCAATATCGTTCTCATAGTCCCTTTCCGATGTTCGTCTTATGTTAATGTAATCGTTCCTAGCTCTGTTGTATCTGATCCTGTTGTCCTCTGTTCTTTGTCTTCTGTACTTCCTCCACTCCCGCCTGCTGGCCATTTTTGCTTCCTGACACTGTCTATTAAACCATGGGTTATGATATTCCTTCTTATTTTTTCCCTTTATCGTTGGTATAAATCTCTCTTGGGCCTCCTGGCATTTCTGTATGACTAGGTCCATCATACCTTGGACTGTTTTTCCTCTAATTTCTTCCTCCCACTGCACTTCACCCAGATAGTCCCTTATCCTCTTATAGTCTCCTTTCCTGTAGTCAGCTCTCCTTTCCCAGATCTCTTGATGTGTGTGATGTCCCTTGATGTTTCCCAGATGTGTGTGTGTGTGTGTGTGTGTGTGTGTGTGTGTGTGTGTGTGTGTGTGTGTGTGTCTGTGTGTGTGTGTGCTAACTATTTGTATTTTACTATTTGTGTCTGCAGAATTGAGCTATTAGCCCTTGGACCCCGGTTTTGAAACCAATCTATTTTCCTCTATTATAAATGCTTCATATATTTATCTCTAACACACACGCACACCCCCAGGAAGCAGCCCGTAGCAGCTGTCTAACTCCCAGGTACTATTGACTGCCAGCTAACAGGGGCATCAGGGTGAAAGAAACTCTGCCCATTTCTTTCCACCTCCGCCGGAGAGGCGGTGTGTGTGTGCTAACCTAATTGTCCTTGCGTGTGGTTGAGCTTCGGCTTTGGTCCCTCCTCGGCACTGTCAGTCAACTGGTGTACAGGTTCCTGAGCCTACTGGGCTCTATCATATCTACAAATGAAACTATGTATGGAGTCAGCCTCCACCACATCACTTCCTAGTGCATTCCATTTACTAACTACTCTGACACTGAAAAAGTTCTTTCTAACGTCTTTATGGCTCATTTGGGTACTCAGCTTCCACCTGTGTCCACTTGTTCGTGTACCTCCCGTGCTAAATAATCTGTTTTAATGTCCCCTGTCAATTTCCCTGAGAATTTAATTTATGGTAATCATGTCTCGCCGAACGCTTCTGTCTACCAGCGACGTGAGGTAAAATTCTCTCATAGCGTTAATCCTAACTCAATCCTCTTAGTACACGAATTAGTTCAGTAGCATATCTTAGAACCTTCTACAGCTTAGTCTTATACCTGATAAGGTGTGGGATCCATGCTGGAAACGCATACTCCAGGATTGGTCTGACATATGTGGTATACAATATTCTAAATAATTCTTGACACAAATATATAAGGGCAGTTCTGATGTTAGCCAGCCTCATATACTCCGTTGATGACGTCCTCTTTATGTGGGCTTCTGGAGAGAGGTTCGGCGTGATATCAACTTCTAGAGCCTTCTCATGGAAGATTTTGTCTCGCATTTGGTACCTTGTGTCTGACCTTATCCTCCCTTCACCTGGTTTTATTACTTTGCATTTACTTACGGAAAACTCTAATAGCCAGTTGTTTGACTATTCCTTCACTTTGTCCAGGTCATCTTGTAGCCTAATTGCTATCATTTTCAGTCTTAATCTTTCTCATAATTTCGCAATATCAACAAACATTTAGAAGAAAAGGTATCATCTTACTAGGAGATCGTTTACAAGAATTACAAACAGTATTGGTTCATGGCCTGAACCCTGTTTGACCCCACCATTGACATCTCGCCACTCTGAGACCTCACCCCTCACAGTGACTCACAGTCTTCTTTTGCTTAGGTACTCCTTTATCTATACAAGTATCTTCCAGGTTATTTCTGCATGCATTTCGAACTTAGGATCTAGTCTACTGTGGTGTACGGTGTCAAAGGCTTTCTGGCATTCTTAATATATGCAGTCTACCCACCCTTCTCTCTTTAGCATGATATTTGTCGCTTGATCAGAGAATACTATGAATCCTATAAGCAAAGATTTGCCATCCCTGATCCCATGCCAATGATGCATTACAATGTTCTTTTTCTCCGGACGTTCAAGGATTTTTTTCTCAAAATCTTCTTCCTCACAATGAATGGTATGCAAGTTAGTTGCCTCGTGTTTGCCCCGCCAAACACACACCGAAACTACAAACATTGGTACATCGTTCGAACAAGTTTTAACACCTCTTAACCAGTTAAAACAACCAAAATAGGAAGTTGTAACAACGTTCTAATACGTCATAAACACGTTCAGCCAAGATATAACAACTTTATTACAAGTTGTAATAAGCGAGAATAGAGACAGATTCGGTTTGTGTTTCCAGGGTGTCTCCCTATTGTATATTGTGAATACATTCGTGTGTGTGTGGGGGGGGGGGGAGGTATGTGTTGGGGGGGGGGGGGTATTTGTTCCAACAAGATGCGTGGCGTGCTCTTGTGAACCTTCAGTGTTTAGCGTGTGAGGACCCTGGAACACCACGGGTGCTCAATACCTGGGACACCAAGGGTGCTTAATACCTGGGACACCAAGGGTGCTCAATACCTGGGACACCAAGGGTGCTTAATACCTGGGACACCAAGGGTGCTCAATACCTGGGGCACCATGGGTGCTTCATACCTGGGGCACCAAGGGTGCTCAATACCTGGGGCACCAAGGGTGCTCAATACCTGGGACACCAAGGGTGGTCAATACCTGGGACACCAAGGGTGCTTAATATCTGGGGGACCAAGGGTGCTCAATACTTGGGACACCAAGGGTGCATAATACCTGGGACACCAAGGGTGCTTAATACCTGGGACACCAAGGGTGCTTAATACCCGAGGCACCAAGGGTGCTTCATACCTGGGACACCAAGGGTGCATAATACCGGGGACACCAAGGGTGCTTCATACCTGGGACACCAAGGGTGCTTCATACCTGGGACACCAAAGGTGCTTCATACCTGGGACACCAAGGGTGCTTAATACCTGGGACACCAAGGGTGCTCAATACCTGGGGCACCAAGGGTGCTTAATACCTGGGGCACCAAGGGTGCTCAATACCTGGGACACCAAGGGTGCTCGATACCTAGCTGGGACACCAAGGGTGCTCAATACCTGGGACACCAAGGGTGCTCAATACCTGGGACACCAAGGGTGCTTAATACCTGGGACACCAAGGGTGGTCAATACCTGGGACACCAAGGGTGCTTAATACCTGGGACACCAAGGGTGCTTAATACCTGGGGCACCAAGGGTGCTTCATACCTGGGGCACCAAGGGTGCTCAATACCTGGGGCACCAAGGGTGCTCAATACCTGGGACACCAAGGGTGGTCAATACCTGGGTCACCAAGGGTGCTTAATACCTGGGACACCAAGGGTGCATAATACCTGGGACACCAAGGGTGCTTAATACCTGGGACACCAAGGGTGCTTAATACCTGGGACACCAAGGGTGCTTAATACCTGGGACACCAATGGTGCTTAATACCTGGGACACCAAGGGTACTCAATACCTGGGACACCAAGGGTGCATAATACCTGGGACACCAAGGGTGCATAATACCTGGGACATCAAGGGTGCTTAATACCTGGGGCACCAAAGGTGCTTAATACCTGGGACACCAAGGGTGCTTAATACCTGGGACACCAAGGGTGCTCAATACCTGGGACACCAAGGGTGCTTAATACCTGGGACACCAAGGGTGCATAATACCTGGGACACCAAGGGTGCATAATACCTGGGACACCAAGGGTGCTCAATACCTGGGACACCAAGGGTGCATAATACCTGGGACACCAATTAAGGGTGGTCAATACCTGGGACACCAAGGGTGCTTAATACCTGGGACACCAAGGGTGCTTAATACCTGGGACACCAAGGGTGCATAATACCTGGACACCAAGGGTGCATAATACCTGGACACCAAGGGTGCTCAATACCTGGGACACCAAGGGTGCTCAATACCTGGGGCACCAAGGGTGCATAATACCTGGACACCAAGGGTGCATAATACCTGAACACCAAGGGTGCTCAATACCTGGGGCACCAAGGGTGCTCAATTCCTGGGACACCAAGGGTGCTCAATACCTGGGACACCAAGGGTGCTCAATACTTGGGACACCAAGGGTGCTTAATACCTGGGGGACCAAGGGTGCTCAATACCTGGGACACCAAGGGTGCTTAATACCTGGGGCACCAAGGGTGCTTAATACCTGGGGGACCAAGGGTGCTAAATACTTGGGACACCAAGGGTGCATAATACCTGGGACACCTAGGGTGCTTAATACCTGGGACACCAAGGGTGCTCAATACCTGGGGCACCAAGGGTGCATAATACCAGGGACACCAAGGGTGCTTAATACCTGGGACACCAAGGGTGCTCAATACCTGGGACACCAAGGGTGCATAATACCTGGGGCACCAAGGGTGCTCAATACCCGGGACACCAAGGGTGCTTAATACCTGGGAGATCAAGGGTGCTCAATAACTGGGACACCAAGGGTGCTCAATACCTGGGACACCAAGGGTGCTTAATACCTGGGGGACCAAGGGTGCTCAATACTTGGGACACCAAGGGTGCATAATACCTGGGACACCAAGGGTGCTTAATACCTGGGACACCAAGGGTGCTCAATACCTGGGGCACCAAGGGTGCATAATACCTGGGACACCAAGGGTGCTTAATACATAGGGCACCAAGGGTGCTTAATACCTGGGGGACCAAGGGTGCTCAATACTTGGGACACCAAGGGTGCATAATACCTGGGACACCAAGGGTGCATAATACCTGGGACACCAAGGGTGCTTAATACCTGGGGCACCAAGGGTGCTTAATACCTGGGGCACCAAGGGTGCTTAATACCTGGGACACCAAGGGTGCTTAATACCTGGGACACCAAGGGTGCATAATACCTGGACACCAAGGGTGCTTAATACCTGGGGCACCAAGGGTGCTTAATACCTGGGACACCAAGGGTGCTTAATACCTGGGACACCAAGGGTGCTTAATACCTGGGGCACCAAGGGTGCTTAATACCTGGGACACCAAGGGTGCTCAATACCTGGGACACCAAGGGTGCTTAATACCTGGGACACCAAGGGTGCATAATACCTAGGACACCAAGGGTGCTCAATACCTGGGACACCAAGGGTGCTTAATACCTGGGACACCAAGGGTGCTTAATACCTGGGACACCAAGGGTGCTTAATACCTGGGACACCAAGGGTGCTCAATACCTGGGACACCAAGGGTGCTTAATACCTGGGACACCAAGGGTGCATAATACCTGGACACCAAGGGTGCTCAATACCTGGGACACCAAGGGTGCTTCATACCTGGGACACCAAGGGTGCTCAATACCTGGGGCACCAAGGGTGCTTAATACCTGGGGCACCAAGGGTGCTTAATACCTGGGACACCAAGGGTGCTTAATACCTGGGACACCAAGGGTGCTCAATACCTGGGACACCAAGGGTGCTCAATACCTGGGACACCAAGGGTGCTCAATACCTGGGACACCAAGGGTGCTTCATACCTGGGACACCAAGGGTGCATAATACCTGGGGCACCAAGGGTGCTTAATACCTGGGACACCAAGGGTGCTTAATACCTGGGACACCAAGGGTGCATAATACCTGGGACACCAAGGGTGCTTAATACCTGGGACACCAAGGGTGCTTAATACCTGGGACACCAAGGGTGCTCAATACCTGGGACACCAAGGGTGCATAATACCTGGGGCACCAAGGGTGCTTAATACATGGGACACCAAGGGTGCTCAATACCTGGGACACCAAGGGTGCATAATACCTGGGACACGAAGGGTGCTTAGTACCTGGACACCAAGGGTGCTCAATACCTGGGACACCAAGGGTGCTTCATACCTGGGACACCAAGGGTGCATAATACCTGGACACCAAGGGTGCATAATACCTGGGACACCAAGGGTGTTCAATACCTGGGACACCAAGGGTGCATAATACCTGGGACACCAAGGGTGCTCAATACCTGGGACACCAAGGGTGCTTAATACCTGGGACACCAAGGGTGTTCAATACCTGGGACACCAAGGGTGCTTAATACCTGGGACACCAAGGGTGCATAATACCTGGGGCACCAAGGGTGCATAATACCTGGGGCACCAAGGGTGCATAATACCTGGGGCACCAAGGGTGCTCAATACCTGGGACACCAAGGGTGCATAATACCTGGGACACCAAGGGTGCTTAAGACCTGGGGCACCAAGAGTGGTCAATACCTGGGGCACCAAGGGTGCTCAATACCTGGGGCACCAAGGGTGCTCAATACCTGGGACACCAGGGGTGCTTAATACCTGGGACACCAAGGGTGCTCAATACCTGGGACACCAAGAGTGGTCAATACCTGGGGCACCAAGGGTGCTCAATATCTGGGACACCAAGAGTGGTCAATACCTGGGGCACCAAGGGTGCTCAATACCTGGGACACCAAGGGTGCTCAATACCTGGGACACCAAGAGTGGTCAATACCTGGGACACCAAGGGTGCATAATACCTGGGACACCAAGGGTGCTCAATAACTGGGGCACCAAGGGTGCATAATACCTTGGGCACCAATGGAGCTTTGCGAAAGTGGCGCTCTACGTTGTACTGAGCAGGACAGGAGAGTACTGTGCAGCAGTGCTCATAGTTACCATGTGTGTGAGTGTCGACACCAACTCATTAACTGATCGACACAACCGGCATTGATCACAGTGATTTGTCGGTGAGTTCCCTTGCAAATTGTCTGTTGATGTTGCATTGATTTAGTGAGCCCAATTATGCTATTCTCTCGGCATTCATTTAATTTGTGTTCACTGTGGCGCATTAGTTCAATACTTGCCTCAGGTGGACAGTAGCTAGTGGGTGGGTGGTGGACAGTGGCTAGTGGGTGGGAGGTGGACAGTGGCTAGTGGGTGGGAGGTTGGCAGTGGCTAGAGGGAGGGTGATGGACAGTGACTAGTGGGTGGGAGATGGACAGTAGCTAGTGGGTGGGAGGTGGACAGTGGCTAGTGGGTGGGAGGTAGACAGTGGCTAGTGGGTGGGAGATGGACAGTGGCTAGTGGGTGGGAGATAGACAGTGGCTAGTGGGTGGGAGATAGACAGTGGCTAGTGGGTGGGATGGGGACAGTGGCTAGTGGGTGGGAGATGAACAGTGGCTAGTGGGTGGGAGGTGGGCAGTGGCTAGTAGGTGGGAGGCGGACAGTGGCTAGTGGGTGGGAGATGGACAGTGGCTAGTGGGTGGGATGGGGACAGTGGCTAGTGGGTGGAAGATGGACAGTGGCTAGTGGGTGGGATGGGGACAGTGGCTAGTGGGTGGGATGGGGACAGTGGCTAGTGGGTGGGAGGTGGACAGTGGCTAGTGGGTGGGAGGTGGACAGTGGCTAGTGGGTGGGAGGTGGACAGTTGCTAGTGGGTGGGAGGTGGACAGTGGCTAGTGGGTGGGAGGTGGACAGTGGCTAGTGGGTGGGAGGTGGGCAGTGGCTAGAGGGAGGGTGATGGACAGTGACTAGTGGGTGGGAGATGGACAGTAGCTAGTGGGTGGGAGGTGGACAGTGGCTAGTGGGTGGGAGGTTGACAGTGGCTAGTGGGTGGGAGATGGACAGTGGCTAGTGGGTGGGAGATAGACAGTGGCTAGTGGGTGGGAGATAGACAGTGGCTAGTGGGTGGGATGGGGACAGTGGCTAGTGGGTGGGAGATGGACAGTGGCTAGTGGGTGGGAGGTGGGCAGTGGCTAGTGGGTGGGAGATGGACAGTGGCTAGTGGGTGGGATGGGGACAGTGGCTAGTGGGTGGAAGATGGACAGTGGCTAGTGGGTGGGATGGGGACAGTGGCTAGTGGGTGGGATGGGGACAGTGGCTAGTGGGTGGGAGGTGGACAGTGGCTAGTGGGTGGGAGGTGGACAGTGGCTAGTGGGTAGGAGGT